>JAQIVZ010000510.1:0-63408 GCA_034700945.1 Arrhopalites spinosus
TATATATATATATAACAATTGCACTTTTTAAATATTTTACACTCTTAAATAATAATCCTTATTGGCACTGTATTGTAATTGTACGGCAACAAAAAATTTTTTTGGCTCATCTTTCTAAAAACTCAAAACGGGTCTTTATTGACCAAAAGGTGAAAAAAGCTTCCTCCTATTTTTTTTTTTGCAAAAATAGATAAATTTATCAGTTAAAACAATTTGATTGCTCAAACTTACAATTATATTATATTGATGATTGATAACTCTTACAGATTACAATGTAGTTAACTATAGTTATTAAGAGTTACATGAATTTGTAATTAAGTTGTTTTTTTTAAAAACAATTTAATATTTAGATATCTTTTTTTATAATCTAATTTATCATTAAGAATCTAAGAGTCTAAAGATGATAATTATTTTTCGACATGTCTCATATTGAAAAGATAATAATAAATATTTTTAAAAATAAAATTCTTGTTTTTTTGTGATTAGAGATCAAGCTAAAAATACAAGAAAAAAAAGTTTCCACTAAATTACTTGTAAAAATCTCATTAACCAAGTCGAGTTGAACTAATCAGTTCTTTGAGGAAGAAGTTTGCTGAGTTGACTCGGTGTGCCCTTACAATTTTATTTTAACGAGCTGTGAATGCATACAAATTTTCGGAGGACTTGTTTTTTTTTATTCCTTGAATCATTATAAGTTATGAGATAGACAATAACAGCAATAATAATATTGTGTATCTGTATAATCATAACGTGTAATGTTCATGTCTATCAGTATCACCGGTACTTAGTTTATTTTATCTGTCTGTAACTCTGTACAATAGTACGGTCATCTTCTTTGGTTATTTTTCTTTACCCCTCTCTCTCTCATATTGCTATAATAATATCCTAATTATATTGTTAGAGGCAAAAAAAAAGTTTACCTTAGCCGTCATACCATAAAGTAATAATGTTCATTGAATCATGTAGCGGACAAACAAAAGAAGTTTTCCTTTGCAATCCATACACTCAAATACAGACAAACTGTCTTGTGTATTCGGCTCGTTGCCGAATAGAGAAACCAATGTAGAGAAAAAAAAGAGTATAAAAACACCGTGTTGTTTTTCTTGTACTCAATTATTTATTACCTTACCTGTCTACTTCTGGAACTGGAATATTTTCCTTGGTTGTCAGCTCTCTCTCTCTTTTTTTATGACATGGAGCTTATTTTACTTTAACAAGTTTATGTTGTTAAAAATTTTATATTTTCTTTTGGCAATTTTTAACCCCTATCCATCATAATGCTCTCTTTGGTTACTATTAATTTTTTTATATAATTAAATTCTATTTCATTACTACTCTGAGCTCATATCATTATTATACTCTTTCAATATAAATTAAATTATACGTCATTTTTACATTGGGGTGTCCACATATATGTACAAGTAATATATTTTAGATGAATTATGGGATTGTACATTTGTACATTGTAGAAAGGAAAGGAGTATTTTTGGTCATCAATACTTTTCCCCAATTTTGGCACGTTGAATAAAAATATGCAAAAGAGGAGAGAGAGGCAGAGGGTGAAAAAAGTAGGAGAGAGAGAGAGGAGTGAAATAAATAAAAGAGGGCTTGTTGTTCCTGGTTGTTGACTAGTTGAAAAAAATGAAATGAAATGTAATCCCAGTGGAAGTGTCGCGTCAATGGGCATGAGCTAGGGAGAGAGAGAGAGAAGCGTAGTGCATGTTCCGGAACATGAGTACTTTTGTCAAGTCCAATATGGACTCGTCCCTCACTAACTCGAGACTTTTGAAACCTCACAAGTCAAAAGAGAGAGAAAATTCTATCTAACTTTGGATACATTTACCAATATGTATTTTTAACAAAAATGTAACCATTATTTTCTCATCTCAACGAGCCTTGTCCTAAAACCGAACCCCCCGAATAGTTGACACTCGTTACGTAAAAAGATTGTTTGAGAGTTCATGACAACTCACAAGAACGAAACGCTCCTACTAATCAAATCGGCCTGGGTCATTTATGATGTGCAGAGCAGAACGGGGACCTCAATTACCCTTTTTGTTTGTCTCTCTCTCTCTTCTGAACACTTGTGTGTGTGTCTCTCTCTTCGTACATTTTTTTTTACTGTATTTTAAGGGACACATATAGAGAGAGAATTTTTTTAAAAAAAGTATTTCCCAATTTTTTTGGGGGGCTTGTAAAATTCTTGAAAGATTATTTTTTATTTTTCACAGATGCACACTAAAAAATTGGTTCCAACTTGTGACTTTACATTTAGATTAGTATTATTCATTTCTCAAGATTGACAAAAAGGAGGGAGGGAGTGTAGAAAATCATGTTGAGATATGGTTCAGTACCAGAGACAGAAACTTTTTTTTAAAAAAACATGACAAGTAATATCTGAAGGCTACAACATACAACACACAGTAAAAAGTCACAGGGAGCCTCAAGCTCCTGGTTCATACATATTTTATTATGTATACACACATAAAATGTATCAAGTTTAGTGTTGACTTGTATGTTACAAGCTCATAACTTTTTTTTTGTGAAAGGTTTCAAGTTTTTAGGTTTTTTTTCTTTTAGAAATAAAAACATCAGACAAAGTCTTTCTACTTTGTTTTTTATGTAAAAATCACGTATTATTCTATAATTACTCTGTGTGTGTTTTTTTTATTGAGAATATAAAATTGTGCTACAATTTACATGAGAAGATTGTGTATTTGCACTCTCAAGTTTTTTTTCTTGAAACAAAAATATTACAAAGCGAGTTTTCAGTGGTTTTTATTCCTTTTAGTAAGTAGTCTATGTAATTATTAACAATGCTGTTGACGGACAAAATAATTGGCTTGTATGTGAATCTTTCATTTCCTATTAATTGTATAAATGTGAATCCTTATTAACTACAAGTTTTTTTCTCTCTCCCTTCTTTTACAACATTATAACAGATAGTACAGAAATTTTTTATTTAATTCAACATGATTAGCCATAAACCATTAAATTTAATCATTTTCTATTTTGCTAACTTTGTACCACATTTTTTAATTTTGCTGAAAAATATTATTTTAACTTACTGTTGACTTGCCTTTGATAAGAAATTTATACATTTAAAATAATTTGTATTTTATCACAAGAAATTAATTGCAAACTACGATTCAGTTAATCTTTATTAATATTATATTTTTGTGGTTAAAAAGTAGTTGACGAAAGATGTCAATTAATTTTGATTTTATAGACTAATAGAATTTATCTTGTGATTAATTTGAATTGCGTCTATACATTTATAAAAAAAAAAGATTAATTTTATATTTAATTCATTCCTCATTTCATAGTCACTCAGAGACTCATGCTCATGCCTAATTTTTTTAAACTTAATTATATTTTACAAGGGGTTGAAAAGTTAAGGTGGTGCTAGTGAAATTACAAATTAAATTTGAAGACGCCTTTAACTATCTCTCTCTCTCTAAATAAAAGGAGTGTGTACACTGTACTACTGTACAAAAATATATTTGGTTTTATGTAAAAGGTTAAGTCAAAGGTCGATAGTCGGTCAACCTCGCGGCATAGTGAGTTGAACTTGTGTACATATTTTTATTCATTCATGTAATAAAAATAATAATTTTATTTTTTATTTAATATTTTTAATTACCTCGAAATATTGAAATAAACTTCTTTTTTTTATCTTTTATCTCTCATGAATTCTCAACTCTTTCTTTTATTCTTTTTTTTTCTTACAAAGTTAGGATTTGAAGCTACTTAAATTATATAATAAATTCATAAAAATTATGTACACAACAAGACACTTGAGAATTTAACAAATGAGAGTAATATATTTAAATATTACATTAAATTAAATTACACATGTCAAACTCCATTTAGGGAATGAGAGGTCTACTGGTCAATAAAATTTTTTTGACCATTTCTTTTAAATAATTTCTGCCTTGATTTTTTTTGGAAATGAACCACATTTATTGTATCCTTGTCAAGACTAATTTTTACAAAGTGAATATTGTTATCACTTTCAATTAGTAGAAATTACACAAAAAAATAGATTTTTTATTTTGATTAGTAAGTCACCTTAAATTCAATCAACTTTTTTGTGTGCTCTACAGTTAAAAAATGAGTAACAATAAAATGAAGCATCATTAACACTTGGGCGTTTAAAGAGTGAGCCATAATATGAAGAGTACTTGGAAAAATATATAAAAAAACAAGGTTCACTTATTCATTTAATTAAAATACACAAAACAAATGTGGCAAGTCACTTGCCTTGTTAAAGATGTTCAATCTCTAACTTTAATCTTTTTCTTGTTTTATTCATCTCAAAAGAGAGAGAGAGAAGATCAAGAGAAAAAGATTTTTTCAAGGGAAGCTTGGCAGTACTCGTACCATACTCAATAAATTTTATATGTGTGTACATATGAGTAAAATGTACGCTCAAATTTAGAGCACGATTTGCCATTTATTATAAAAGACTTTGATTTTGTTTCGTTCCTCACTGTAGAACAATATAATCATACGTACTGACATAAAGATTGCTAGGTTCATTATTATATCTTTTTTTTGTGCAAAAATTTGTGTGCAAACAGCCTTTACCCCTCCGTCTCAGTCTCTCTATCTCAGTCTGTCTTCACTCATGTATCATTTATTTTAAAAATAACAGACAAAAATTTCAACTTCACCTCAACTTCACATGGTTAGGTTGCAAATGCAGCATGAAATAATTTTTTCTCTTCTTGTTGATTGTGAGAATCTGTTTTTTTGGCATTTACAACTATATATTTATATTTTATTTTTATATTACCCACAAGAATTATATCTCCATTTCCATATATATGAAACAAGCATTGTATTCTATTTGTTTTATATTTTTATACAGCAAAAAAAAAAATATTTCTCTCCCCCCGCTGAGTCTCAACCTCGCCTTTTCAAGATAGGAAAGATTATCTGATAAAAATTAATAATATTTTTTTTTGCACAAAAATATTTATATGTATTTCAATTCTGTACTAGTGCAAATTATTTTAGTTAGAAGCCGCCGGGACTGGCATAATATAATTCCCATACACTTGTCTCTCTCATAGTTATTTGTATTAACCTGAATTTATTTAAGCAAAATTTACAATGTACAGACAAATGTACAGTAGACAAATGTAAGTTTATGATCATTTTTTGAATTTTACTCAAATTGCAAAAAAAAAATATTTTTCATGTTTAACAAAAAAAAATTCACACTCTTTTTTTGTAGAGGGCCAAGAGAATAATATATAAAAAAAGGTGAAAATTTGTGTGGATAATAACTAATATTTTAGTAATATATTAAAGCCAGTTGAAATTTATGGGGATCATTACACAGCATTACAAATTCGCGTGTGCCTTCAAGCTTCAAGACACAAATTGCAAACTTGTATTGAATTTATTGACTAAATTGACCTGCTTATGTTTTTTTTCTTATTCGTAAGCAGAGCTTTAGTGTAAAAATGAAAGACAAAATAATAAAAAAACTAGTCGTCGTCGTCATAATCATAAGGCATTAAATTGCTCGCGGTCTTTCTTACCGTCTCATGTTTACACACACACAGAGATACAGGTACAAATTCCCTTTGGAAGTAATGTACCAGCATTTTTCTCTTAAAAACTTTTTTATTTCTTGTTTCTTTATCACAAAAAGAACATGCGTATGAATTAACTCTTTACAATTCTTGTTGAGGCACAAAAAAACGTGGCTTGATGGGTACAAGAACAGAGACAAAATAATTTTTTTTAAAAAGAATTATTGCTCACAATCACTCAATACGATTATGTCCATGCTATTAGGCACAAAGGAAGGAACCTTGTTTGTTCATCATCATCATCACACAACCTGTACAAAAATTAATGGTGGGTGAGGGAGACAGAAACTTTTTTTTTCTTAAATTACACACAAAAAAAGTTTTTTTTAACCCTTTGGGGTGATTTTCATAAATATTTTTATTGAGTTAAAAATTTATGTTGTTTTTTTTTATTTCTACTCAAATAATTTAGAAGTTATGAAATTTACATGATTTTTTACTGTAAAAATATCTCTAATATAGTTTAAAGTGTTACACTTTTTTTATGACGCTGATAAAAATAATTTAATCAAATCCTTTTAGAGGTAAACAGCATCAACTTGTAAAAATGTAATTTGATGTCATAAAAAAATATAATTTGTCGACTTTTACATTGATCATTAAGGATAAAGTGTAGGAATAATGTAAGAGAGAGAGAGAAATAAAGGATTGAAATAGAAAATAATGAAGCCGTACATTAATTGAGAGAACAGATGTTTCAATAGTTGATGTAAAGTGTATAATTTGTCAACTTGTAGCCCATTAAAGAGGGGTATCAAGTGAAGAAAACATGCGTTTCAAAAAAATGATTAAAATCTACAGACAGAGAGAGAGACTTAGAAGGTCCCTTCGTGTCTGTAGTGAATAGAGAATGACATGAAAGTATGGAGTTTGAACATGGAAAAAATAATTGTACCCACAAACCATTCAACCATTATAACTTTGACTGGTCTCTCCATAAGTTTTTTTACATGACAAAAAAATCTTGTCCATAAACTATTGACTGGACTGTAAAAGTTTTTTTCATTTTTGAAAAATAAAAATTCAAATATATAATGTTGACATTTTAAAAAAATTCTTAACTAGACTAACTAGAACATTTCATGTAATTATTAATAAAGTGATTCTCGTCACTCTATCAAAAAAATTCTTTTGAATGAAAGAGAGTCTTTTTTTCTAGTTGTAGAGAGAGAGGCTAGTGTTTATTAGTTATAATATTTCTTTTGGTGACTGCCTTTGGAGGAGTGGAGGGAGTTTTTAGTTGATGATGTGTTTGCGTGTCAACCATTTTTGTCCTCTATTCTACACCGGGCTCTTGTCAAGTGATATTCATTAGTTTTAGTTCCCAATACACGCCACATCAAAACTTGATTATCACCATCTTTGTTACCATTTTTTATATTATATAAGGCACTCAACTTCAACTACATTTTACTTTTTAACACACTGAACAGAATTTAACCTTTTTCCAAAATATGTACAACCAAGTATAATATTTATATGAGTCTCTGTTATAGCATTTAATACAGAGGGGCCTAATCTTAAATCTAAATCGTGAGTACAAATGACGTACATATCTACATGACAGGACTACACAACGTTCACACATTGATTCTTAGAAGGAGCGCCAACGCCTTTTCCCATGATCTACATAATGATAGCACCCCCTCCCCCCTCCTGACTTGTATATCAATAAAAATTTATTCATTATTTTGAACAAATATTTTTTTCCTTATCATTTACAATTCTATTTTTACTAAAATCCCAAAAATATTTTAAGTTTCCAATTAAATTTATTCATTTTCGAAAACTTTCCGGGGTCAAGTGTACTTGTACATTGTTAGGAGTAGAAATGATACTAAAAATGACATAAAAATAGTTCCATGTGAACAATTCTGTAAGTAGTAAAAGTGAGGTTCTTGGATGGGGGAAAATTGAGGGAAAAAAGGAGCCCCTTTTTATGGACTTGACTAGAAATAACATTAAGTGTTACATGGACAATACATGAAAATTTACAATAATTGATTACACATTGACTTATTATTACTTGACGACTACACACCATGTAACATTGTGTAATAGCCGATGGGTGAGAGTGGTGTGGAGGGATTGCAATATTATGAAATAAAAAGAATAGGGCTCGTTTGAGTCCTTTTTTCTCTCTCTCTCTATTTCCTGTGTCACTCCTCAACACAAAATTTATGAATGAGTCTAACGGTTAGTCTATACAGGTCATTATTCATTTTATTTTGATGCCTTGTTCCTGTTATAAAGGGCATGGATGAAACTTATTTTTCTTTATATATGTATTTGTACATAATATTTTTTTTTACTTACATATTAAATGCAAGTTACTCGCTGGCCTTGCTACTGTTCATGTTCAAACTGAATTGAGTACGGTTTTTTGTATTTATTGTAATCTAGTAGCTCTTCACAATTGTCTCTTTTTAACTTTTACACAGCTTTCAGCTTTTTAAACAAGTTTTTTTTACTGTTAATTCATACAAGAATTTTACCGGATATTGAAAATTAATATTCAAGAGAAAAATTTGCAAAAAATGAACATGACTACACTCACTGTCTTCATACAGATATTAATTTAACAGTTTGAGGATGTGACTATTATTAAAAATCTCAAGTGGATAATTAATTTTTATAAAAAATAAATAAATGCGTTTATTTAAACATTTAATTTATGACTTTTCTCCTCCACTAAAAAGATTTTAATTTTATCTCAAAACTCATAAAATCAAGTGTAAGACTGACTCTTCATTGGGGCGACATGTTTCACATGAAATTTATGTGTCTATTTCTTTGATACATTTCATGAGTTGTGATTTTTATTTAAAAAATAAAATGTCTAAATCTATTATATAGATATATATACAATATTTTTGTAAAAAAAATATTAATATATATTCAAGAGAGGGGAATAGTATGAGAAAAGTAGAATTTGACGACGTGACGACTAGACTCGATGACAAAGTCTTTTGAGTCTTTGGCCTATATGAACCCTTGCCATGTTGATTATTTGTTTGTCGCATTTTCTATGTAAATATGTGTGTAATAATGTCAGAACCGTGAACACCTTCTGACCTAACCATAAACTACTGTACTGTCAAAGATATGATGCAATTTATCTAGTGATTCATTTTTACATCTCTCTCTCTTTTATGATAGCATTTTTCGTCTCAATCAACTCAATAGTTTACCCTTCTTTTGGTTCATACTCTCTATGGGTTACATGTAAAAAAATTGGGACTGATATGAGATTTAGTTTATCAACTAGCTGTGTATAAGTATATGTGTATTATTTGTACATATAATATTTCCTTGGATTCGGTTGATCGATGAGGGCAACTGAAAAGTGGCTTGATGAGATTATTTCAGAGTAAAACCTTGTTTTCATCCACATAAAATGAAATGTGTAATCTGTACAATCTTGGAGTGTCGAAAGTAGTCAAGTTCCTAAATGCTCGAAATATTATTATGCGTGGACGTCAAGTCAAGAGAGGAAGTCACAAAAAAAAATATATACTTCAACTTCTTGTCGAGGGAGACTTGGAGCGCGAGGTTAATGTCGTGAAATAAAAATAGATTGTGATAACTATTATATGTATAAAGTAAAGGTTGAAAAATTTAAGTCTCTCCTTCTCCTAGTGATGATTACACATGTGGAGAGAGCAAATGGATTAAATACATTTTTTTTATTTATAAAGCACTCCCCATTGTATTAACTAATTATTATTAATACACGTCGTAGGGGAGTGTACCAAACCAAATTAATTAATTGTCACACGAGTCTCCACTCAAAAAAATTAGTTACTGTACATTAGTACAAAGGAAAAGTTTAGAAGCAATTTTATTTAATTTTAATTTAAAAATCCTCATTTTGATAAAAATTACTATTTTAAAAATATCCTTTATGGAGAAATGTGTAACCTGATGGAACTAAAAGGCTGTTAGCAGTTTGAAAAAGTTTTATAGAAAAAAAAAATTTAACTATTGAAATGTGAGATTTTGTATGTAGAAATCTTTTTTTGGCGACGGTTGTCTTTCTTGACATGATGTAGGTTGGATAAGTTAAGGATGCAGGCGGGTATTTTCATCATCATTTTCGTCAGAGTAGATAATAGACTCCTAGTAGTATCTATACTTGTATAGAGGACTACAGAAAGAGAGAGAGGAGTTTTTTTTGAAAAGTTTTCACATGTTGTTGCCTCTCATTCTATCCTGTGTTAAATTAGCTACGTGTACAAATTCCGGATTTATACGATTAAACCGCAACGTCACACTCAAAAACATCTAACAAGCAAAAGGTTTCTCTCCCATGTATTTTTCTATCTCTCCACTACACACACACACACAGATACTTGGCATTGTCGGCTAAGGTTCAGACGGTGGACTTCATTCATTGTCTCACTTGTCTTTTCCCCCTCTTTTTCTCAATAAAAAAATAAGACTGATTAACATAGATAGAGACAATTGTAGGTAGAACAAGGAAATTGGGAAGTTGGAAAGACTGTAGCTAATTATTTGACTCAATGAGTATAAAGTACATGCTCTTTTTTTTCTTGAGATTTACAAGTTTCCTGACAGAAGGCCAAAATTTTTTTCATCAAATCACACATTTTTCTCTTTTGTCTCTCTACTACTACACACAGGAGAGAAATCTATAAAATTGCAATATAGTTGACATTAAATTGGGGTTGAAATGTAAAGCCCGTATTGTACTCTACGTACCTATATACAAAAAAAATGTTTACACGCTTCAAAAAATATATTTCTTTTTTTATATTTAACTTGCAACTTCACACATTTAACTATCAAGAGAGACTTTTCATACTCCTAGTTGTCGACGTAAAGGGAAAGATGAGATTGGGCTTTTATGTGTATCTGTGTAAAAGGGGGAGAAGAGGGGGGGGGGGTGGTAAAGAGAAAAGAAATAATTATCACGGATTCCAATGTATTCCAAGCGTAGTTTTCTGACTCACATTACACAAGACCTACCACCAAGTTCTCAACTGAGGCAAGGCGAGGAAAAAGTCGAGAAACTGTGACATGAAGGAAGACACACACATGTACCCTCACACATAGGTATATAGGAAGAGATGGTTTCAGAAAAAAAAGATCTTGTCGAAAAGGAAGGAATGACAAGAAGAAAATGACAAAAAATACATACACACACTTATGGTAACTCGTACAAACAAGTCATGAGTCAAGTTTGAAGCTGATTTCCCCCCCCCCCAAAGTTTTTACTGCATCCTCTCCCTCCTTTCAGGGCGTCATAATACAGATACAAATTTTTCTGTACATACCTAGTACATACTCTGAATACTCTTAAGTATAGATGTAGGAATTTAAAAGGGTTTTTAAAAAAAATCAATGAATGATACAGACAGATCCGTCACTTCCTCATCTTTTTGTGAATGATGAATTAGTAACAGTGAAGAAGAAAAGAAAGGATGATTATTAGAGATTTTAATTAATTAGGAAAAAAAGAGAATTAAATATTTTACAAAATATCAAAAATTCTTATGAGTTGATTTTAAAAAGAATTTTTTTTTGTCTAATTCTCATTAAAGCTCTTTGAATCATATTAAAGAGCCTTTTTTCAATCGTTAGACTTTTTTGAATCAAAGGTCATCCAAGAGTAATTATTAATCTTGAGTATCCTCTTCCCAAGCATTTTTTCTCGCCTAACGCTCCCATCACACTCCCCTCCTTCATGAGAACCTCCTTGTCTATTAGGCAAATATGTTCTTCCTCCATTTAATAAAATTCCTCGAGACTATGTACAGTTGGGGGAGACTTAAATTTTTAGAATAAAAAAAAAGAGAAAAAAAAGTTTGGTTGAGACAAGCAAATAAATTTATTTGAAAGTAATGATAGTAGTTAATAATAATAATTTTCATTTTTTTACAATCTTGTTGTTAAATTACCATGAAAATAATAGCAAAGACTCGTACACACATTGTGAGTACAATCACAGTTAATTATTTTAATGAAGGTACATATTATAAATATAAATTATTATATTTTTTTTTCAATTACAATTACAAAGTAACGAAAAACATATTAATAAACTCTCTCACTTAAATAAGCACAAGACTTGTCTTATTATTACTCGTGTGGATGATACTACTTTGTTAAGGGTGTTGAGCAGAAAAAAATAATAAGAGACAAGAGAGGAATAAAAATACATAGAAGCACTTAGAACTGAGAGAGAGAGAGAGGATCTTATAAAACATGAGCCCCCCTCAAAGAGAAAAAAAAATCACAGGTATATTTTCTTCTCTAACATAATAGTCAGCTCATTGGTCTGATATCTGTGAAATCTTTGAGTATGAACATGTAATTATCATGCAATAAAATGATGCAATAAATAATAAAAAGCTTTAGATTCACACTGATGGAAACTTCCGTATGGTGTATGTCAACTCCTTGTTTTTTACAAAGGTTGTTTGTACACATGTACCACCATTATAGTTTTTTAATAGTGTGTTATAATGAACTAAGAGGTACTGTTTGAACATGTAATGCGAGTGTATTAACTTTTTTTATAATGAAAAAAAAATTAAAACCTCTTATTCCTCTATATAGAGTTTTAAAAAAATTATATAAATTTTTTTTTCATATCACTAAAGACACTCAAGATAAAATTAAGTTGAAGGAAGAGGACGGATAAAGTCACAATTTTTTTTAATGTGCAGGCCAAGCTTAAGAAAAGTAGACGAGAAAAAAATCATTAGACCTGTTTCTACTAAATCCGCTCTTTCATATTTTTATGTCGGTAAGGCAAGCGAGCGTTAAAATACTTGAGATTTTTTTCCCCTCTACATTATATGTACAGATATCTGTAGAGAACGTGTACTGGTACTGGTAACACTCCTTGTTTGTGTATAAAATAATAATCTCAATTTAGTGATAGAGAGTGTCAAGTTTGAGGGTACTTTACACATATAAATGTATCCCATAGACAAATAATTATTTGCCACGATGAGACAAGGCAAGGGATAGGTTTTTATTAGGGATAGTGAATTTTTGACAAGATTTTTTGGTACTGGGGAGAAGAAAAAAAACTAGGTAAAAGTTTTGCCTTAGTCGTGCAAATGGCTGACAGATCATTTATTTCAGAATCAATGTGGCGGAACAGGTCTACCACCATGGTAATCGAATCAGAGAGAGAGAGAGAGAGGCGAACTATAATAGCATCAGTCAAGTAACGAAGGGACAACAACAACTAAACAGCATGAGTACGAATACTACACATACATACACTGTACTTGGGCATATGGTGGGGTCGTCTAGCCTCTCTCATCGACTTGTTCATTTTCTATTTATTTTATTCCTCTCATCATTTATATTGTGATGAGGGTGGAAAAAGTATTTTTTCGTGAGTAGGTCCTTCTAACAACATCAACCAAAAGACACCTGTATACTAAACCATTACAATTTTTAAAAACCTCAATTGTAAAATAATATAACACAACAGAGGTTTAAACTTGTATTTTTCTTTTTTTTTGATGGATCAATGGTGGACATTTTTTCATTTAATTTCCTATCACATGTGTTTGTCATATGGAACAAGCGCATCATTATGAGAGGAACACAAATTGAAAAATAGTTAACGATATGATGATGACTTTGAAACTAACTCTATATCATGTTGTGTTCAAAAAATACTAAATACATACTTTTTCACTTTGATTCCCCCCTTGACATGTAATATAATAGTACTTGATAATAATAGAAATTTTATTTAGTATAAAAAGGCTCATTTTTTTAAAAAAAAACTCTCCTTTTTTAAGCTTCTTACAATCCATACACAACCACCAACGACTATACAATTGACTATGTGTACGAGTATGAATGAAAAAGGGACAAAGTATATTTTTAGTTTTCTCTCTCTCTCTCTCTCTCTC
The DNA here is from genome assembly GCA_034700945.1 of Arrhopalites spinosus. Classification (NCBI taxonomy): domain Eukaryota; kingdom Metazoa; phylum Arthropoda; class Collembola; order Symphypleona; family Arrhopalitidae; genus Arrhopalites; species Arrhopalites spinosus. The sequence goes on from JAQIVZ010000510.1 coordinate 13,511, forward strand.
CTTTCATTTTTCTCTTGTTGGATAATGTATCGTGTGGTTTTAGTAGTAAATATGATGATGATGTGTGTCTTTTTTTGTCCATATAATAGTATTTAGTGCTGCCAGAGTAGGAATGAATTGACTTTATTTTAATGCAATAGCCAATGGTATGGTTCATCTTGTCCAAAAATTGTATTGTAGGTGTGAGAGAGACACACACAAAGCACAAAGAGAGAGAGAGAGATGGACCCCCCTATTTTTCAAGTGGTTTCATTTTCTGTATGGCTTAAGCCAATGGTGCATTGATGATTAGTATTCTCCTACATATTCTCATTGACTCGAGTAGACAGAAGGGGAAAAAAGAAAATAATGCTGTCTCATCTTGTAACAATTTACCTTGTCAAATTAGCTCCTTGACTATTATCCCATCTTCATACTCAACGTGGACGAGTACGAGTACACATGAGTATGAGTGTATTGTAATAGTGGACAGACAAGTGAAGTGGCTGGCTTATCATCGTATCAACAGCACCATCTTATTCCTTCCAGCTCTTTTTTTTCATCTATCTATACACTCTTATTATATCTCATATACAATTTCTCCATCTTATTCCTTTAGGCTCTCTCTCTCTCTCTCTCATCATGAATAGATAAAGGCAGACACATACAACAAAGTTTGTTGGTGCATTCAATCAACCACAAATGAACTGTACAAGTGGAGCCGACTCGTAATAGTTTAATTTAATTTAGCAATAACAATGTGAGCGTGACGTGGACTTTTGTTTGTGTGTGGCTCTTTTTTTATTTTTATTTGGTCTGCGTGTGTGTGTGGACGTCAGAGAGAGAATTTTTTTTAAGAGTACACATATGGTAGACATTACCTGACACTTATGATGGACTTGAGTGTCTCATGTAATTGCTTTGGAATGAATGGCTATGTATATATATATATATATATATAGGTTTTTTTTGTTTAAAAGATTTTTTTATAATTGATTTCCTGTTTTCTGTCAATTGTTTAGACGAATGTTCCCCACAGTACGAGTTTCCTTCACTGGACTAACACCGGACCAAAGATATGCCGTTCTTCTAGATATTGTTCCCGTTGATAATAAAAGATACCGCTATGCATATCATCGATCTTCCTGGTTAGTCGCTGGTAAAGCTGACCCACCCGCACCCGCAAGACTGTAAGAGAATTATTTTTATTCATTTTTTGCCAATTTCTACTTTTTAATTTTCTATTTATGAGTACCTGTGCAGTGTGCGAATTTTGTTAATTAATATTTTAATTAGTATTTGATTTTTGTTATTTTGTTTTATTACAGATATGTCCACCCAGACTCCCCCTTCACGGGAGAACAATTACGAAAACAAGTCGTTACCTTTGAGAAAGTTAAACTTACCAACAATGAGATGGATAAACATGGCCAGGTAAATATAAATAATTATTATAATCAATCATTTTAATTACTTTTATCATTACAAACTTAATGGAATACAGAAGCATCTTAAATTTCAAGTAGGCAAAAAAAACTTGTTAATTTAAATGGGAAAGATATTACATTATTTACATATAATAATAAAAATAAATTTAAGTAGGGTTTTATACCATTAAATCATCAACTAAAGTACAGTGAGTCTAAGTAATGACAAGTAATAATGGCGAATTTGTTTTGGTGTCTTTCTCTCTTCATCTCATCTCGAAGAAGAAGAAAAAAAAACTTGTCCCCCTACAAATCATGAGCATTGAATGAATGGGCTTTAAAGTCAAAAGATTTACGAATTAAACATGATTGTATATAGTTAACTCTGACTAAATATTTCAAAGTGAGAATTTGTTTCATGATGAATTCCTCCTCATGTTCAATATAGGGGTACCCATATTTACCCTGTGTACATATATTTTATTATATAAAATAAATATAAAATGGAATTCATATGTACCTTCTCTAAATGACTCTCCACATGAAAAACCAAACCAAGAAGGGAACAGAGTTAAAGTAAACTAGATGGGGAGGGGGGGACTTGAGCCGACTACAAATTATGGCAAGTTTGTTGGTGGCTGTTATCGCAAGCTCTTATCAGATGTAAATCAAGAGAGGGAATGACCAAGAGGATGAGAATGTCGTTAGTTTTCAACTTGTTGTCGTTCGTTAGAAGCGTCAAGCAGCGGTAATGCGAGACAAGTTATGACGCCTTATAAAACCCATAGTACAAGTGTAATTTTGTAAAATCTCATGAGCTATGCATCTTTTCAACAATGAATTACTTAGCATCATACATCATGTATGTATGTATACACCTTATAAAAAAAGTTATCCTTGATTATGAGCGTGTGTGCTCAAGACAAACGCCCTGGTTTTCCAAAAAGATTCCAAACCATTACGGCAGTCCTAGTGTCACCACTCAGAGCTTTAAATGCCAACATGGTTAATTTCAAATTATACTACACCCCCTTGTATAATACATATGTACATATTCATTGTTAGTGTAGAGAGAGAGAGTCAACTCCCTTACATAGAGATACAAACAAGTATTATATGACAGTTGAGACTTTTAAAGGAGAAATACCAGTGACAATAGTAATAATACAGAATACTTTACACTTTATAATATATTACCTTCAAAAAATTTGGGGACGTCTTGTTCCTTTTTCTTATCTCTCTCTCTCTCTACTTTGTACATCTTCAAGAAAACTGTGGAGGGATCAAGAAAGCCGAGAGGGTAGTACGTATTATATCTAATGTACATATGTTTATATAAGGCGAGTTTACATTAAGAAGGTTGAAGCTCCTTCTCTCTCTCTCTCTTTTTTATTTAGGCTGTTTAGTGTGGAAGCAATAAATTTATGAGAGCTCTAAATCTAAATCGCGAAAAGTTACACAGAGACGAAAAGTTGAGATGGTGAAATGATTAAGATTTTTCCTTCAAGATGCTGAGTTGTACCGTAATGACCCATCATAATTTATTCTGTTGCCATATGATGAGATTGAACCAACTCTTTTTTTTTTGTAAATGTCAAGCACGTTTAATTTATACAAGATATACTTACATAACACTTTTATATTATCCTGCACAACTCTATATGTACATGGACATGGACAAATAGAATGATTGAAGTTTCTTCAAATAAGTGAATAATATTTAAATAAATACAGAGATACATAATGACATCATGTACTTTATGTACATTTACTCATGTACAGATACAAGTGAGATGCTTCTACATTAAAATAAAATAAAAAAGTTGAAAAAAAAATTTCCAGTAGGTTGTTATATTGTAAAGGCTATTTCAAGTTAAGGAATATACAAACAACACAAGAGAGAGAGCGAGAGAGATGAGTGACGGACTTGAGGGTGGAAAGGTGATAGAGCTGGAAGGTGTATCAGAGACACATCGCATGCCCATTATTATGCAGATGATCAATCTCTGTTGTTAGGAAAACATTCCAAACACCTCTATAAATGTCCACAGTAGGTTTTACACAGTCGTAATGGCCAAATGGAATTAGTAGTAGGAATTCTGAGCATTTTATTTAATACAACAACTCCAACTCTCTCTCTCTCTCTCATCATAATCTGTACACACAAGTGTACATACAAAATTCAATGCTCCTTCTCAACCAAATACATTTTGAAACCCTCTCTCTCTCATTCTGGTTTACTCCAGCAGGTTTTCGATTCAACTCTGTGATAAGGTTGCTGTAAAAGTTGACTCTTATTTTCCGGACTTGTAATAACTTAGTCTTGGATGCTTCCATGTATCCACTCACCTAGTCCTAGTCTGGGTGGTCGTTCCCTTGCCTATGCATTTTATACACGCTGAAAAAAAAGAACTTGGATACACACACAAACAAGTGAGACTGACAAATAAGTGAGAGAAGGAAGAAGAAGCAGAAAAGTACCAATACATGAAATATACATGTATATCAGTATTTTATATGTAAAATACTCCTCTGCTACTCTCTCAAAAACCATTTTAAATTCAAGGGAAAAGATTGTAACAACAAAATAAGGGAAAAAAGGGGACCGACAGTTTTTTGAACACGACATGGACATATATATATTTCTCCATGTTAGTAATAGTTTAGTGGTGTAACCAAAACCCAATTGAATTCAATTCAATTTCCCCCTCACAATGTGCTCCTATTAGGCCCCACCCACACCATTACAAACTCACAGGATAGACGAGTGGAAGCGATAATCTCTCTCTCTCTGCCTGTTCTGTTTGTGGTGTAGAGGATAGGACCATGTGGGTCTATTTCCATTGTCCATTAGAGGAAGACTATAAGAGGAAAGAGGGGGAGTGATTATCATGGCTGTGTACATATATGGCTTCAAATTATAGATAGGGCATCTCCTTTTTAAAAAAATAAGGAACAACATGACGACGACATGGGTTTTGAGTACTCATTTATTTGGCTAATGTTGACTGTAACCAGATTATCAATATTGTATCCCTATCTTTTTTACTACACACAATCTTTTACAGGCTCCAGACTTGTCTAAAACAAGAGAGAGTGATTTCACAACAAATTACACGAGTCAAGTCTCAAGAACAATCAAAGAGAGCCATTTATTAAACTAGTCGGTCGCCTTTTTGGAAAAAATAAACCTGCCAAGGTGGCAACATTTAATATTACATGAAAGGCCAAAATGGGGCTTCTTCTCTTGTTTTTCTTCCCTTTTTTCAAAAAAAAAAAAAGCATCACTGACTATTTTACACTAAACTAAATAAGTAAACTCTCATTATGCATACAGCCCATTATTCAATGTAGTCCATTGTAATTAGTTAAAATACTTTACTTTTTTTTAAAGGTGAAGGAACATCCCCTCAATTTCTCTCTCTCTCACTTTTATTTTTCTCCTGTATCTTTCAACAAAAGTCGAAAAAGGAAACTGCAGAAAATTTTCATTATGTATTATCGCATCGTCGTAATAAAAAAAATAGTATTACATTTTATATAGACTATTACATATAACAGATGTGTAATATTCATTTTTAAAATGTCTAGATGAGATTATTTGTATCTGTTGAGTATGTAACTTACACGAGTAAATTGTATTTAAAGTCAGATAGAATTTACAACCCTCTCTCTCTCCCTCTTCTTTTTCTCCTTCTTGTCTCATAACACACATCCTGTCCTGTGTGTGTGTGGAAGGGAAAATGTGCAAAATTATTATCGTGCCTGATGAGAAATCTTGATGAGATTTTTTCCCCTGAAAAACAAAAGCGCCGAATCTTATATCTCTCCTTACGTGTATACCACCATGAAGTCTGGCTTACTCACTGACAAAGAAGAAGAAGTTTGTGAATATGATCATAGTCATCATATATACAAGTTTTGTTTTGTGTACAAAATGTTTGCGTGTTCTTAAACATTTTTTACTTTTATAGTACAATTTTGTACATACATTGTGTATACAAATGCTTATATAGCCCTTTAATATTTTTTTTCATCCTGTCTAAAAATCCAAGTGTAACTTTACAAGTTAAAAAGCTTCGTTTGTATTTTATAAAATAAAAAACCATTTTTTTAGTACTATCTGTACTATGTATAAAATATACAAAAATGTTCATATTCTCATCTTTTCAACTTGAATAAAATACCAAATTTTTTTTTAAAAAAAAATAAGATACTAAAAGAAAATGGAAAAATAAGAGTAAAAATATTTGTGGTGGGGTAAAATAGTAAAAATGCAAGTTTTCACATGCATAAGATTTTTTAATAAAAAAAGAAGAGAGAGAGAGAGAGAATAGTCCAGCAACGGCTGCTCTGTATATATTTCTGTGTAAAACTGGATGAGACAAGGGGGCAGTTGTTCAGAGAGACAAGTTTCCACGGCAGTTTGAGTTTCCACAGAGAAAAAAGAAGAATATTATACATATTTCGACATGTAAAAAAGAAGCATGTTATTTTTCTTATTGTTTTGTTCCTCAGATTTTCTAAACTTTTAGGGTTGTTGTGGATGATGTGACTTGGTTTTTCTTTTCATATTTTTTTTCTCTCCCTTGTTCATACTGGAGATGATGGTTGTGGTGTGTGTGTTTTTTTTTTTTTTAGAGAGACATGCATTATGTATTCGTTTATTCATCAAGTTGAAAGTGAAGCTCGTAGAGTGTGAGGAATAAAACTCGTAAAAGTATAACAAAATGTTGAAATAGAAAGAGTAAGAATTGTGTAGGAAATTGTGACAGACTGTTACCACTAGTCGTACATAATAGAACCAACAATTTTTTTGAATTCATTTCAAATATACATGTCATTCTAATATTATATTCTTTATCTTTTATTTTTCTCATGTCACAGATTGTCCTCAACTCCATGCATCGTTACCAACCTCGAATTCACCTCGTCAAATGGAGAGAAGGAATTGTCCCTGGTAATTCCAATATTGATTTAGAAGGGGTGAGTCAAACTGTTTACTGTATATTTTATAGTACATTTTTATTTATTATGTCTACAAATACTATGTATGTACATGTAGAAATTTTATATGGGGGGAAAATTTAAATTTATAATATTTATTATTTTTACAGGAAAAATTCCGAACTTATATTTTCCCTGAAACTGTTTTTACTGCTGTCACAGCCTACCAGAATCAATTGGTAAAATTTTTTTTCAGTACTTTTTCAGTGATATTTTTTATAATATATTTCCATGAATTATTTTATTCTTCATGTACAGTACACATGTATACACACATTATTATCTATAGGCTATTCAAAATATAGTACATTTTTATGACTACAGATTATGCACGCCATATTTTTATATAGAGGAAGAGGAAAAAAAGAATTTAAATTCTAGGAAAAGAGTTTTTATAAATAAAAAAGGCTCATCTTTGTCCTTGACACAGGGCCATCGCCATGTTGACTAAAATTATATTAAATTACCGTTGTATTCTGTACAACTTTAATGGAAAGAGATTAGGTTACAAGTTAAATAAAAGTAAGGTTAAGATTTTAAACCATTTTGGAGAAATTGTAAAATCTTAATTTTTATTTATATATTGTGCATTGTTATAACTATATACAATTTTACCAGCTAGACAGTTAACTCGGATCAATGCCATTCTCTCTGTGTGCATTATAAGACAACGGATATTTTACAAGTTTGGATGATATACAAGTAATTTATTTTTGTGTATAAAGAAAAACTTTTTGAGCAAGGCCAAAAATGAGCGATGCAAAATTATAAACTTTTTATTATTATTAGTTACTTGTAACCAATTTAATGACCATTATTAACAATTGTACAGTGATGATAACCAAAGAGAGAGAGAGAATAATTGACAGATAGTGTAGAGTTTTAGCCACGGTTTTAAAAATTTATGAGTCTTGTTAAACGGGACTATTTGTACGACCCAAAAACTTGTCACCCACAAAAGTATCAACAAAACGAAGCATGTTTTTAGGCTAAACTCAATTGATATGGTCAAACATTTTTTTGTATAGATACATCATTGTTTTCCCTTTATATTAGAGAGGAGGCCAGTATCATATAATATTACAAAAGGATGATGAGCGTCAATTGTTCAAAATGGATACCCCTTAGTATTTATCTGTAGGATTAGAATTATAGGAAAAAGTAGATAAGTAATTTTAACAACAATGTTTTTGGGGTAGAAAAATAATCGTAAATTGTCATAAAGCTTTGAAAAACTTCAATGTGAAAAATCCATTAGAGTACAATGTCAAAATATTCATGGGATATTTGGGCATTGACTTGAGAATTACGGATGAGTTTTTGTGAGAGATTTTAATTGTTATGACTAAATTAGAAATGCTTTGAAGAGAGAGAGGGAGAGAGAGAGAGAGAGAGAGAGAAATTTTTTTAAAGTTTTACTCGTTTAAAAAAAAGTTTCTCTCTCCTCCCCTTGATTGTAAATGTAAATAGCATTGTTGACCTCCTTCAAGAGAGAGAGAGAGCCTAATTACATGACACATTTAGAAATGAGCAAGTGTCAGAGAAATATCTTCCGACGTTTGTTTGTCTTTTAAAAACAAAATGAGTAACAAAGGCCACCCATGATGCGTGAACAAAAATGTTCATCTCTCTCTCTCTTTATGTATTCGTAAAAACACAGATTGAGTTGACAAGCTTAATATAGTGAGCACATAGTTTGAGTTCATAGGGAAGGATGTAGAATGTCATCTCCAATAGGGAAAAATGCATCGATTGGTTCATCTGTAAAGAATAGTGTAGGATAATAATGTGTGTATATACCTATGTATGTATAAAATGTCTTGTAATAATGTGTACTAAACATGATGATGGTGTGCATTTGAAACTCTTTTGCTAATTACTGGAACATAATGTTGTCTTTTTATCCAGATAACGAAGCTAAAGATAGACTCCAATCCTTTTGCCAAGGGGTTCCGAGATTCTTCACGACTTACTGACTTTGACAGGTAGGGCGACAGACACACATTTCTTTTGATTATTTCTACGCTTCCCAACTCTCAAAATTTCTCTCAACTTTTTTTTTTGCTTTGCTTTACTGTACTTTACTGCTTTTATGCTACTTCCCGCCTGTTTTCCCCACATTCTTTTTTGTGTGTCATTTTTGTGTAAGAAAATACCCGGATTCATTGTGTGATGTAGAAAGTGCTTGTTTTTGTCGATTTTCCACTATGGAGAATGGTTTGTACTTTCTTGGTCTTTTACCTCTTTTTTACCCTCGTTCGACTTTGACGTCAACGAACCGTCTCGAATTCCAAACGTTTCAATCCTGGCTTCATCACACTCATTGATCTCCTTGTGCACATTCTTCCTCTGTGGGAATTTGCTAGGGTACAAAAAAAAGTTGGTTCATTGTATGTGTCTTTCTCTCTCTCTCTCTCTCTTTTTTGAGAAAAAAAGTTTCGGTGTCATTTCATCCACTTGGCTGAGGAATCTCTCCGATTCGCACTATTTCATTCCTTTCATCTCAATTCCGTACCACCTTTGAGCCGTGAGACTGTGATATTATTATTTTTCAACTCGGAGGACAGCCAAGAATTGGTGATGAAGACATGAAAACTTTCTCAAAGAAATTTTAAATACTTTTTCCTTCTTTTTTACTCTCTCTCTCTCCAAAAAATGTTCTTTACATCAAATTCAAAAATCAACTTGAAGCCAATTTATAGAGTTTTTTGTACACATCAAAAAAAATTTACTCCCTTTAAATTAAAAATTAACATACATTTCCTTTCTTATCGTTGGTACTGTAGCCGATCGTGTAAAAAAAACTTTTGGACACAATGGGGTTAGAATTTTCTTGATTGAAATTTAAAAAAAGAAAAAAAAGAAAATGACTCGTTTGTCACATTTTTTTAATGGGAGTGTTGGAACAATTTACTATATTTAATTTAAAGAGAATTTCCCATCTCCTGCTTTTGTCGCATAAAATTTATATAATAGTGGGTACAATAGACGACAAAACATTAACAAAAATTCACAAAGATTTAACGTGGTAATTAAACAAGCCGTGTAAAATGTAGTTAAACATGATATTAAAATTACACGCAAACACTCTACAAATATTTTTGGGGTCATAGAGTCATACATATATTTGTTACACATGTAAAATAATAACATTTTTTCTCCAAAATTACATTACTTTATGTCATACATCATACTTACGATTGACATAAGAAAAACTAGAGGAGGGGAAAAAATAAAATAAGTACCAATGGGACGACTACACACAAATACACAATGTGTACAAAAACTACAAGTGTATTCGCATGTTGTCAGTCATAACAAGGCCCAAGGAAAGAGGAAGGAAAAAAAATGTTTCAAGTATTTATTTTTATGTTTGCCACAAACGAAAATGGAAACACACACCAAAAAAAGAGAGGGGGCTCAACATTCTCTCCTCTTGTACTTCCTTATTTTGTATTGTACACTGTACTGGGTATGTCCAGTATTTGAGACTGTTTCACATTTATTTATTTACGTTCTACACATTTCTTTCTTTTTTTTCCATTGTGGAGTGAGAAGAGGAGGAGGAGAAGGAGGAGAAAAAAAAAGTAAAAAAAAAGTTTGTGTATGCACCTAAATGTATTTAAGCTTCCCCATTTTCGACCATTTCGTGTTTATAGGCGTTTGGCAAATTTACTTTATGAGTGAGGAATAATGACGGGTGTAACGTGCGAAATAGTTTGAGAGAGAGAGAGAAAATGGCAAAGAGAAACACAATGATTTTTTTATATTCTTCTTCTCCTCTCATACATTTTACATTGTAACTTTTCCTTTCTCAATATAATGTATGAGTAACAATATTTTTTTTAAAACCGACACTCAACACTCCTTACTATTATTCTCTATGTTGACAACAATGTAGCCAGAGAAAAAAAAACTACAAATACAAGAGAGAGAGAGAGACAGTGTGTTATGTGAGTTATTATGAGTAAAAAGGCATAAAAAGTGGTTAAGAGCCAAGAAAAAGTCGGGGGGTTTAATTTGTCCTCCTCATTTTCATTGCCACATTAACCGACAAATTGTAAAATGTCGGTAAGTTTTTTTTTCTACACATTTTTACTTTTAACAAATATGTCTCTTAATGTAATTCAAATGTATCATGAAATATTGATATTACTTCTCTCTCTCTCTCTCTCTCTCTTTGGTCGTATAACTAGAGATTATTGAGTACAATGATAGGAGTAATAATAATAATATTTGGTGTGCAAACAAATTGCTAAAATTTTCATTGTAATTTTTTTTCCTTCTTCCTCTCCATCTCTGTACAATGTAATGTATATATATATAGTAATTTATATTTTAAAAGCTCCAAGGAAATAATAATGGTCAATATTATAAGGTAAAAAAGTAGTTAAATAGCTGACGCAAGTGTCATGCCTTCATGCAGGTAGTTTAACTATCGGCTCGTTTAGTAATTTGAATGGATCGTAAAGAGGCCAAAACCTTAATGCAATGTGTACACTTTAAAGGGGGCTTGAGTGTCGAAAGTTTTCTTTCTGCAGTTTCACAGTCGTGGCAGTTATTACCTTTTGTGAGCCGTCAAAAATAATCTCTTGTTATTGAAACGGAGAACTCGAGTGTCGAGAATAAAGCCCAACACTGTACACATACGTAATACGTATGTATATATACAATTTATAGAGAGAGAGAGACAGGGAATACCGCCCCGCTCATATGTTACATGAACTTTTTGGTGATAAATAATTATTATGATGAACTTTGTAGTCTTTTACAACCTTCCATAAAACAGAACATTGTTTTAGGCTTGTTTTTTTTAATTATGAAAAAGGAAGGAGAGAGAGAGAGAGAAGGAAAAAAGTAAAAATAAAAATGAATCTCCTTGTTCCCCCCCTCCTCCTCTTCTTCCTCTCAGTTCCGTGATGAATTGGTAAATCTATCAATGCACGGTTACATTTGTACATTAGTTCACATTAAGAGTGTGTAAGACGGCGGAGAGGGTCTCTTTCATTTTCATGGCTAATGGCAATCTCTTCCTCATTGCCTTGAGCCATATTGTACATTTCATATCTGTACTCTTGTAGAGAAAAAATGAGAGAGAGAGAGAGAGAGAGAGAAAAGTTAAACGATGATGAATTATTAAATTTTAAGTTTAGATTGCTAAAATGTATTGTTAGTTACATTTATTTCTAAGTGTGTACTGATATGATTGAGGTGCAGCTGTTATATCTGTAGTACACCAAAAAGTCTTGTACTTTGTATCTGTACACATTGAAATGGACTGAGATGGAGATAACGAATAGCCGAAAAGTAAACTAGTTTAGAGTATTACGTTATATATCTGTAGAGAGAGAGAGCGTGGAGACCCATTTATTTTGGCGAAGAGAGAGAGAGAGAAGAGGAGATAGGTAATAATTTGTAGTGGGGGCCGAGGCCCATCCTCGAGGAAAAGGTGCTCAATTTGAGCCACAGTTTCCAACTTTGAAATGAACACTGATGAACTAACATTAGGTGTAAAGTTGAGAGAGAAGTTTATATATTATATAATACTTCCAACATGGTGAATTCAGACAGAGAGAGAGAGAGGCTTTGAAAGGACAACCACACTGATGAATGTTCTTCTCTCTCTCTTTGAGGGTCTCTTCTGGCGTCAATGAAATGGGTAACGTAATTCGCGGTTTCACAGGAAGTATTTACGGCGGTGTATGTCAGACCAACTCCTGGAAAAAAATTAAATATTTTTCAACTCAAGCCTAAAGAGAGAAACAGTTTACTATTTTTTTCTAGACATGCATGCCCTCAATGCAATATTAAATTTTGTATGAAAAATGTAAGCCACATTTTTTTAAAAAAAAATCGTTGAAACTATTTAGAAAATAAAGAAATTTGCATTTAATGTATGATTTTTTGTTTTTATAAGTAAAATGTGTGCAATTTTATTTTAAAATTGAGTTTTCCTTGTATATTGTTTTTGAGGGCATAAGTTTAAGTAGTAGAAAACTTGTCATTATCGATGGATGTATGTATATTTCGTTCATTTAATAATGTTTGAGATTAGGGAGTCATAAATTCAGAGGCTCGTGACTAGAAAGGCGTTGAACCTCCGTCATCAAGCTGCATATCGCACTCAAACCCCCAGATCCGGCTCCGATTCGGCTTCTACCTTGAACCTTTTCTCTCTCCAATCTTTTTCTCTTGTGTGTGTGTTGTTATGTATAAAGTAAATGTATATATTAAAGTTTATCGTTTAATTTCTGTATTATACTCAATTCTATATAACAATAATTTCTACACTTGAGTCTAATATAGATCGTTTCAAGATCTTCTTCCTCATCTCTCTCTCTACTTTACACTTTACCCGTCTCAACTACGCCTACTTTAGACAACAGTTTATCAAACTACACCGCTCCTCTCAACATTTCCACCTCCTTTAACTCCTCTCTCAAGTCTTTTACAATTGTTGAGAGAGAGAGAGAGAGTACCGATATACACAAGATTATGTAATCTTTTTAAAGTTAAAGTGCCGCTTATTATGTAGTAGCCCAAAGGTAGTAGTGAATAGTAGTACTGTTACTATGCTATTATGAATTATATTTTTGCCCATGTTTTACAGGACAATTTTTACTGCAAAAAAATTCTTTAACATAAATTTTTTATACAAAAAAATTGTTGGCTTTTTATACATTACAACAATCTAGAGTTTATGCTTTTGGTTGAGTAGAATCTGTACACTGTACATGTAAAATATGGAAATTGTTGAGTAGAAAGTAATAATAAATTTTTTTCTGTAAAAAAACTGTACTGCCTTTGCCATAAGCACTAAGTATGCTCGTTTATCACAGTAAAAATTGTAGCTTTGACTGTGTGGTGGTTAGGGATTGGGAAGAATTTAGTAGGAAGGAGGGTGACAAAGTTATTTATTTTTGACTTTTTTGTGCGCAGGGATCCAATCGACTCGATGCTCCCGTTGGAACATCATTTCCTCCGAACGGCAGCCGGGACTCCATTCAGACTTTTCTCCGAATTAGACATGGATAATAACAATTTGATGAATTCAATTGAAAAAGCTCGTCTTCTTCATCAACAATGGAGTAATGCTACAGGTCGACCAGGGTATCCAAGTGACCCTTCACCATCTTCACTTCATCATTTATTAGCTGCAGCTAATTCAGCAGCGGCTGCCGCCGCAGCCGCAAATGTTCCATCACTTCCACAATTGTATACGCTCAATCCAACTCGTGGTAGTCCTTCACCTTTGATATGGTCAAATCTTTCTTTATTTCCTCCTGGTCTCTTGGGGCAATCACAACATATACAACAGCAACAACAACAACAGCAATCTCAAACGTCACCACATCATCCAAGTCATAATCATAATAATCATAATCTTAATATTAGTCCCAGTAGTGCTGACATGAGTCGAGCTGCTTCGGTTGCCCGTTCGGTTAGGTATAGTCCATATCCTCATATGTCAGCCAAGTCTGCTTCCACTTCCCCCAATGCTGGCTCTATCCCTCCTTTAATTGGTGAGTCCAATAATATAAGTCTCAGTTCCAATCGATCCTAGCCTATTTTTTAAAAAAAAATTATTATCATCATCACAAGACAATTTTTAATCATACAAGAATTTTTAAAATCCAGTCAAATTTTCTTTTTTTTCTCTTCTTGTTTTGTTTTGAAACAGCTCGAAAATGCATTAAATTAATTATTGTTGTTTTATTTAATTATTTTATAAAAATATTATATTCAGACTTATTACCTCATTTACAAAATTTGTTTACCTTGATGTTTCCTATTATATGATACATAGTATAGAGAGAGAGTATATTATAATAATGGTAATATATAAATATATAATTGTGTTATAGTTGTGTTAAAATTATTTATGAGTCATTTTTTTCGGCGAGTTGATCAATTACTATAAACTTGTTTTTACTGGTTTTAAGTTTTAATAATTGTTGGGTATGTATGTTCAAAAGTATGACAGATCTTTTATTTTTTTTTCTCTCCCCACCAGTGAAATTCTAAATGGCTACCTTAATATTAATAATTAAATACAGATTATATTTATGAAATATACTTATGGAATGATATAAAATTTTAAATAAATAAGAGTAAAAATCTTTTAGTCTCATATTTTTTTGTGGAATCCTTACAACGACGAAATCTCATTTTTATTTTAATTTGTAAAACTTTTTTCCAGAGTGTCAATTACGAAATCAGAATATTTTAATCAAAATGACAAAAAAATCTATAGTCTCTACATTTTACATAGAAACTGAAAATTGTCTATTGAATCTATATACAGATATAAATAATATATAAAATAATTGTTCTGTCGGTGAAGTATAATGTTTTAAAAAAAGTTGTTGTCTTTTTTCGTCAAACCAGCTATTACATAAATTAATACTAATAAAAATAAAATAATTTAATAGTAATTTTAGATAATAATAAATTTTAGAGCATTTTTGTGACTATAATATTAATTAAAAATGGAGAGAGAGAGAAAAAATCGGAATCACTGGAATGGAATGATGGTTTAAAATGAAATAAGAAAAACTACCTAATTATAATATTATACTTTAATTAAGTATAATATAATAAAACATTTTCAAATTTCCTTCAAATCAAATGTTAAAAAGTGATCCAGTCATGTACAGTTTAAAAAAAAAGTAAATTTTAATTAAAATGAAAATAATTATATACCTATCCCCCCGGTTAAAATTTTCATCATAAACCATGTGAATATTACTTATAGACTATATATTAATATATTATATTATATGCATTACACAAAAAATGTATATTATACCTTCATGTATACCCCCAATGTAAAGTTGTAAAAAATAATTATTATTAAGCGAAATAATAAATATTGCAAGAATTAACCAACATGAATAAGAAAAATTGTCATTAAAATTCATTTCATTTTCATCAGAAAACATTTTATTGGAGGATGAGGGAAAAAAATATTTATAAATTTTAGTCTCGTCTAAATATAGGCATTTCATCCAAAGTTAAAATGGGAGAAGGGGGACAAAATTTGTGACAAGGGACTAAAAATGTTGAACAATCAAAAAATGCTAGAGTGCGCACCTACAATGCTACAGCTTTTTTGAATGGAAATTTTATGTGTACATTTTTGGGGAGAGACACAAGAGAGAGAGAGAGAGGAATTCGAAGAATTGAGCATCAAAAGGGTGTGAGAGACGGGAGGGAAGAGAGAAGATTCATTTTGGTGTACAACTGTACACATTGCAGATACATACCAAAACTGTATAGAATAGAGAGAGAGAGAGAGAAAAGGCGGTTGGGTTACATATAAAAGATTTGATACATGCCACAATTCCTTGTGGTTTGTTGAAGCTATTTGTTTAACGGTTATGCATCCCGAATGAAGCTATAGATTATTATTATGTTTTGTGATGGAATTGAAACGGAGATTCAAATGTTCATTTTGTGGGGTGACTCTGTGGTCGACAGTGTTGAAGAGGGGAAAAAATGGATACATGGCCCCTACACTTGTACACATGATGAATACATACTCTGTACAGAGTGTTGTGAGTAGTGACAGGAGTTGTTGATGTCAGGGAGAAAATCATACGGGAGGATTATACAGAGAATCATGTCCCTACAAATGGGAGGGCGGTGGTAGGTGCTATCCGATGTCAAGATGACAGTTGGACAAAATTCTCATATTCATATTACGACATGGCTACACAACCTTTGTTCCCCATATCTCCAAAATTCCGAGGTGACTTGTCGTTCAAACCTTGTGTTGTTTCCCTCTATTGTGTAAGTGTAGGCCTACATATTCAATACAAATGTCTGTGTGTGTGAGGGCACTAAGAATAAATTTAGACACATGTATTCAAAGTCTATGTACATACACTAAATAATTGTTATGTTATTCGTGCAAGCATGGATGTAACGACATTCGTAAGGTAATCATGGAGAATAAAAGCAAAAGCTTGAAAGGAGAGCAGCAGTCGGTGGAAACTGGAAAACCAACAGAAATTCAATCACAAAATGAAACACATGGCAAGTCACATCTAAATACTCTTTTCTCATACAACTTACATAGCAAAAGGAAGCCAAGGATATAAACTACAAGAGAGAGAGAGAGAGAGAGATGCAAATGAAGATGATGCGTGTGAAATGGTCAACTTGGAAAATCAAGAAGCCAAACCAATCTGTCGGATTTTCATGCATATCTTTTATAACAAATGTTTTATCATCTACTTGTATTACCCCATTTACTACCAATTCTTGAATCCATCCATTTCAAAATGAGTCTCTCTCTCTCTCCCTTCCTTTTTACTCATACAGTATTCATTCATCCACTAATTGACAGACTTGGTTCAACTTCACACCAATTCTTATTCACAACATGTGCTCTATCTTGTAACCTGTAACCAAAAGATTTTTTTTTCCACCTTCATTTAATCTTCGGAAAAATTCATACAGATTACAGATCAGACACATTCACATATTCTTTTTAAAAAAATGAAAACATGAATACCTTAACTTCCTACCTGCTACCTGTACTGAGGGGTTGGTGTTAGTGATGGTGGCGAAGTTTTCACTTAACTGCAGTTTGTTTTACACAATTTATAATATTATATATATTTACTATCTCAATTCGTCACATGTACAATAATATTGGCTATAGGTACTCAATCACAGAGAGAGAGAGAGAGAGAGAGACCATAAAGAAACCGAAAAGGTCAATAGCAATTCAGTAGGAAAGTACAAACTTATACAAAGGTCATAAAATGTAAATGTAGTCAAAACATGGATAAAACATTAGGACCTGTAATAATCCCCTCTCTCTCTCATTCCAGTAAATTTTAACCATGATGCCAATAAATGGGCGCAACAATCATCAAAAGTTCTTCGTCTCATTTATGATCCTGTTTTGTTCCCTTTTACTAAAATCCATGACTCTCCTACATCGTCTCGCTCTACTCCCAATTTTTTTTCTCTTAATGGGGAATCTTTTTTTTTTATTTATAAAGAGTGACGAGTGAGAAAAAAACCCATTTTTTTGAAACCAGTCAAGTCTTCCAACTACGTAAACATAAGAGAAAAAAGCATATCGAAAAAATTTATATTAGCAGATATAAACATGTGTCTTATAATTATTTTCAAATATCTGTACAACAAGAGTATCATTTAAATAAAAAAAAGAGCAAAAAAAAAATTTTTACAGGACAAGATATTTTATGAAATATTCAACAAACTAGAAAAAACCCTCAACCCTTTTAAAATCCGGTTACAATTAGAATATTTATATACAATATAAAAACATACAAATTTTTTTCCCTCTTGAACAGATAAACCTCATCATTACAACTTCATACATCCGTTTTATGTTTCGGCAATATTTAGACAAAAAAAATAAGAAAATCTTATTATTATTGACTGTATTATTTAATACAAGGAGCTACTTGAAGCTTGAGCACCAGTAAATATCTCTTGTATTTTTTACGAGTACAGTAGTCTCCATTGTGAAACATTGTTATAATAACTAAGGAGGGTATAGTGTTACACAAGTGGAGGGTACACAAGTGGGTACTTGAAACATGTGGAGTGTACATATACAGATACATGTAGAAAAAGTTAAAGTGTGTGTGTGTGTAAAGTCAACTTTTTCCTCTGTGTCTCGAGTGCCAGTTTCGTTTCTTTAATGTTAAGTAATGCGTTGAAATGACCACCTAGCAGCAAATGAACTGTTGAGCCTCAGTCTTGAGCCAACTGACGATGAAAATGAACATGAAAGAGCACCGCGATCAACTCTCCAACCTTCTCTCACTACACCTACAGGGTACTAATATGCTTTCATGTTTAGACCCATTTGAGCTTGAGCCACTTGAATATCATTTAATACACATTTTGTATATGTGTATACATATGTACATACCAAAAAAACAAGTGTACACGAGACTTTTTCTATGGGTTAACTTTAATAATATATTACACACACACTAGTAATATTCTCTTGTATGTACATATACGAGGACGAGATTTCGATAAGATAAACTTCTCATGAAGATTAACTATATTAAATTCTTATTTTCTTGTAGCTTCTTCCTCTCTCTCTTGGTTAATTCCAGATCACTTTTTTTTACCTGACCGACACCACCACCCCATCAAAAAATGTTTGTTTCATCTCCTTCATATTTTACATTATTATTATCATTTATAGAGTAGTCCTTACACCACCACTTTTCACTCCACGACAGCATTTTATTTAATGAAAGTAGGCTATGAGTATGGACAAGAAAATAAATTTTGTAAAGAGAAAAAAAATGGTTGAGAGTGATGAATCTGCAAATCTCACACTAAAATTTTTTATCAATGATATATTGTGAGCATTGTTGTTAATATACATCAAGACTCAAGAGGAAATTGAATCTTTTCGAGTGTGCAGAAAGATAAAGGGAAACCACCAACTGTGCTTCAAAGATTGTTTAAATGAATTAGTTTTAGCCACACTGTGTGTGTGTCTCCTTGTATTATTTAAATGTAATGAAGAAAAAACACTTTTAGTAAATTTACGTCTTCAATAAAATTTGACTTGATTTAAATAAATGACTTTTAATCAAAACTTTCAATATGGAATCAACATTCAAAGGTGTTTTGTACTACATCAAAAATTTTTATATACTTTTATCTTTTCATGTATGAACATGTTTGTACTCTATAGTGTATAGAGTAGACGTAGTCAATTTTTATTGAAGGGATGAGAAAATGAATAGAAGAGTAAATTGTTGATTAAAGTGTATATGGAAGGAGACTCAATTATCTGTCATTAAATATGACGTATGATATCACATCTTATTAATTTACCTCAACCACTCCAATCATCTTCCATTATAAAACTAGCTATTTTATCGTCACTGGAGGGAAAGGCGTCCTTCTCTTTAAAAAATAACACCATTCATCAAATAAACACTATCTGTACAAACAAGCCATGTATTAAAAGTTATTAGACAATCTTTCCCCCCAACTTTGACACCATCCCTTGTAATCTAACCAAAATATTATATAATTAAATCAATATATTTTTTTATTCTAATAAATCTCTCTCCTGAACATTGTTTGGTGAAATACATGTACAAGTATAATGAGTCATTTATTTTATAAGTATACATTAATTAGTTTAATTTTAAAATATAATTCACAAATTAAAAAAAATAAAATAAAGAAGAAATCTTTATTATTTCCTTTGGTAAATAATATAAAAAAAAGTTTCTAATGATATTGACTTAAAATTAGTTAAATTATGAAAATTAGGTAAAATGAAGGCGTCAAATCATGTCATGAATGAGTCTCAATATTCTCATTATATGTTAATACACTTCAACTCATTTTTCTAATGTAAAGAGAGTGTATGTATTATAATCTGAATAAAGTAGATAATTTAATTTGAGTAAAGTATATTCTACAATTTTCTCCCTCCAACAAAACATTTTTTCCCCTAATGGATGGATTTGCATTAAAATAATAGTACAATGTATCAGTAAAAGAAGAAGCCCAATGGTGTGAAGAGATTTTTTTTTGACTTTATTAAACTCCTGAGGTATGTGTTTTATTATAATCTATCTGAAGACATACGTATTTCTTGCACCAGTTGGTAGGGTCACGAATTAAACATTAAATTGCAAAACATGTGCAATTACTGGTTGATAATAGCCCTCTGCAATCATCCTCATCTTGTCACTTGTAATTTTCGAATTCGTATCGTTGCTTCCTAATTCATAGGTTGGTCTTGGTTGTGGCTCCGTTACCTTTTTTTCTTTTTATTTTCTCTCGTGTAAAAAAAAAGAATGTTATATTATGCATCATACTCCTTTTCTATGTATTTTTTTGTGAATGTACAAACTTTTTAAAATATAATGTATACATACCAATAATACCTTGCCATTCCTCTCTCTCAACGGTTTTAACATCCCAATGAACTAAATGTAGGGGAGAACACAAACTCACAAACTGATAGTTAGTTTGGTAAGGATGTGTGAGCAATTGTTGTTGTTCTCTGTATTTTTTTAAGGTGTTAGAACTTGAACCAGAATCAAGTTAGCTCGAGGAGCTACTCCTTCTTTTTTTACAGATACAAAAACTCACTCTTTAATTTTATCTATACAGAGTTTGTGTATAAAAACAAAAGACGAGAGAGAGAGAGAGAGAACATGATAGTTTTACTCCTTGAGGAAAATGATACAGATACAGTTGAAAAAAATGGACACTTTTGTACACTTGATACATGTTATCATGGAGGAAATCCCTTATAAGATTATTTTATGTTGAAAATTTTTTTTGTGTAAAATAAGAGCATGTGGTTTGTGATGTTAGAAAAATGGGTTTTTGAAGAATATCAAATACATATATTTAGTATCATCTCTCTCTCTCTCTATTACGAGCCCTCATCTTAACACCTTGAGGAGGAAAACAATATGATTTGATCATGTGAGATAATAAATACTTTACTGGCTCCTTCTCCTCACGGTGATGATCATCATTATTGATATGAATGATGATATTTATCAATGCCTTGTCTCTCTCTCTCTCTACATTTAATAGAGTATTTTTCTAAGAAAAAAAGGTATATAGCCCTATTTAAAATGACATAATCAATAGGAAGGAGAGAGACTGTAATTTTTTTTAAAAAAATGATGAGTTTCTTCAACATATGTTGGTTCTTCCAAGTGAAGTAGGGTAATGTAAGTAAAACCATTGTATTAATATAAAATATTAATACAAGTTACAACTTGAGAGAGAGAGAAGACGACGGACATAAAAAAAATTATGGGGAATCTGCTGGGAGAGAGGAGACGAGAAAAAAGGTGCCAACTAGTCGTTTAATATTCTAAGTAATCCATAATCAAAAGAGATAAAGAGAATTGCTAAGAGAAGTGGACCCATATCAGTATGATAGCACTTAAAAAACTTTTTTTTTTCTTCTTAGAATATTATAGAGGAGAAAGAATAGAGAGAGAGAGAGAGAGAGAGTCAAAGAATATTAAGGTTCAAGCAATGAATGTTCCATAAGGGAGATAGATAGAGATGGAGGGGAAAAAAATAAGAAAATTGTTTGTGAGCAAGTTCAACCACATTCAATTTAACACCTTGGAGCAAAAACATTATATAAAGTACTACCCTCTCTCTCTCTTAGTGTCTCTAGCATCACCCTAATTCAGTTCAGTTCCCAATTTTTTCCCATTTACTACAACACATGGTCGTGCCGATGTGTTTTGGAAAAGCAGGAGCATAAGGGGGAATTAATGCATAATGTGACATGCATTGCATATCATATTGAAAGTGAAATGAGCTCTCTCTCTCTCATTGTTGCCGCCAGTCATTCTTAATTTGTGTTAGAGTGTTGAGTTGAAAACCATCCTAATATTGAGTTTAAATCTTAACTCTCAACTTTTTTGTATTGTCCACTCTCATGTTGTATGTACGAGTACATGGATGGGGGTATTATAATATTTTTGCTCTGTATCTTGCAGTCGACATTTTTCTTATTATGATTCAACAAGAGATATTGTACATCACAAAATGTAATAACTTGTACAAGTATATTGAACTCGAGAGAGTCAAGAGGAAAGAGAGAGAGAGAGAGAGAGATAATAATTGTTATAATAGCTATATAAAAATATAATAAAGAGAGCATCAATTTTTATTTATTTAAAAAATCGTTTAAAACTCTTGGGAAAATCTACAGGCTCGTAATTATAGCCTCAAGAGTTTAAATTACCATTAACATTAATATAAAAAATTACAATGTGTGAACTTTTGCCCTTCCCTTATGACCAATTTTTATCAACTTACTTTGCAATTAAAAACATGCAACAATTTTTACATATTATCAATTTACCTCTTTCCGGCTCTATATATATGTATGTGTGTGTGTGTGTCTGTGTTATTATTTATAGTTGAGAGTTCCTCTCTCTTCTTTTTTTACAAAGGTAAAGTCATTCTTAATTAATATTTACTTGGCATATTTAACGTTTCATTCTTCGTTCCGGTCCGGTCTCTTCTCTCTCTCTCTCCTGTGTGTGTTGGTTGCCCCCTCTTAATTCGTAATTGGATGCTTTGTTCCAATGGATTTCTTGACTTATTTCATTACCAAAGTAGTTATTAGGAGAGAGAATGAAATGAGAGTACAATTTTATGTGTACAGATATGAGGAGGATCCTCTCAGTCTTCTCCAAAGTTTTCTGAGACAGGGAAAGAGAGAGAGAGAGAGAGATAAAAATCTTAACAGTCTTTGAATTTTTGATTTTGCAACAAGAAAAACAGAAAAGGACGACCAAAAGGTGGTTGTTCGACAATTTTTTCAATTAAATTTCATTTTTAAATTCTCAAACATTTTCCATGCCTCCCTTTTCTGGAGGTGTTACCATCATTAAAATTTCACGCATTCATTCCCCTACATGCGTAGTCATGCCCTTTAACTACGCTTTTAATACATGTATCATTTATATATCATCTTGTATCATTTACGATTTATGCCTTTCATTGTCTACCAGGCGAATAATATTTAAGTTGTGCAAAGTTTTCAAATCCGAAATCAGATTAAAATTTTATTTAACATAAAAGAACACAAGACCATGTTTGTATTTTGTACAGACACACAGACAGAGAGAGAGAGACCATTCAAAATTATTTTGTGGTTGTACTTCTGAGGATTTGTACAATGGAAATGGAATTGTGTGTGTGTGTGGTTGTCCAATTATTATGCAATTATTATTAAAAGAGGATATACATGTATACATTATATATAATGTTAGAGAGAGAGAGAGAGAGAAAATCCTCTTTAATCATAATAATAATTTTAATTACATTTGATGAGCTCCATCACTTTTTCTACCACACACACAACACAAAAAATAAAGAGAGAGAGAGAAAGATTTTGACTTGTAAAAATTGTATCATAAGTATAATGCATATAATGATATATATGCACAGTACATTTCATAAGTATTTTTTTATCCCTGATGAGTTGAGAACTACGGAAGGGTCGAGAGATGTTGAAGTGTTACAAAACACAAAATGAGTTAATAGTAATAAGATGACGTTGATGTAAAAGCTGAGGGTGCTGAACGTTGATTAAGTTGATGGCTTTTCTTCTTCAATGCTTTTTTTTGTTTTAAACAATTTTCAATGAATTTTTACTTTTGGTGTCGGTCTTCATCTTGCCTTATACTACAGATATAACAGAGAGAGAAAAAGAAGGATTTTTTTTGTAGTAAAGTAAACTCAAAAAGACTTTTTGGTAGAAAGAGAAACGACTTGAAATGGCGTGATACAAAGTAATAAATCATTCATCAAACATTTACAGGTGTTCATTACGTCGCACTGTAAAGTGAGAAAAAGCTGCGGCTTCACTTGTAATCTTGAGATAGAATATGACGGAAATATATTCATTTAGATAAATATTATTACCCTTCATTTTCAGCTGTAAAGTCCGTCAACGTGCCGTGCCGGCATTTTATAAAAACATAACCAGAGTATATTTTATATAATACGTGTAACCATTTTATAAAACAAAAAGTCTATTATACAACACGAGAACCAGAGTTTGTCTTTCTCAAGGCATCTTTCATCAGCATAAACAATTGTGAGTGCGGCTGCTGTAAGAGAGAGAGAGAGAGACCAAAAGATGTAGAGATACTCACTTCAATAATCTGGACTTGAATCAGTCATAAAATCCAGTGTTATGAGAGTACACAAAAAAACAAGTGAATTTATTTCATATTTACATTCATACCTTCAAACTATATTATTTTTAAGTATATGTGAAAAATATATTTTGATATAATTATTTATATATTATCTCTCTCTACAAAGTCTAGACTTTGTTTGATGTGGAAAAAGAAATTAGTAGAGATACAAATTTTCATGCATTCATTTGCAACCATTACTCCTTCTCTCTCTCTCTCTCTGCTCACTTTGGGTGAGCACGGACGTATCTGTAGAGAAGAAGAACAAGAAGCTAATCAAACACTTCCATGCCACTTCCCGCAGCGTCTTTTGAACACAAGAACAAAGGGAGATTAGAGAGAGAGGAGTGAGGGTAGTGTATAAAATTAAAATGAAATTAGACTTTTTTTATTATTTTCTCTCCGAGAACCCCTCTCTAAGCTCTCAACACTGTTGACTTGCTACATCGAAGACAGGCTTTATTAAACATAATTTACTCCAAAATTGTTTTTCTTGGTCATACAAAAAGATGAATTTTTATTACCTTTTATTTTATGACTTTTGAATTTTCTCTCTCTCTCTCTCTTTCTGTGCATCATCATCCCACCTTTAGACATTGCATAATCTAGTTTTTTTAGTAGTAAAAAATATTATACTATAATGCATACACATAATGAGTAAAAAAATAACAAGTCTTCTTTTCAGTAGCATTGTTACCTGTACATTTACACTTTTGGTCTGGATTCAAGACAAGTAATTAAGGGATGACTTTTACCGTTAGTTTTATTTTGTATTTTTACATCATTTTTTTGTGTGATCACAGTTAAAAAAATGTTAATAATATTACTGAACCAAATAATTTTTTTACACATTGATTTGTGTCCAAATCCGTTGTGTACAAATAAAAATAAACATGTATTTCTGGTTTTATTGATTTTTGATCAAAAAAATACATGTTTGTCTATGTAAATTTTGTGTTATGAAAATATTGAAAGATGAAGATGAACAAAAATTCCAATCTCTTCCCTTCTCCTCTTCAAACACAAAGAAAAGGACAAATGAAATGAAATGAATGAAAAATTTCTCCTTGCATTGAAGTTTGGATTTTTGACCATTTAAAAAAAAGTAGACAAATTAGAAAAAAAATAATCTCGTACTCTTCCTTGTCATCATTAAAAAATTGATTTTTGCTTCATTAGTAGGTTACAAATCATAATTGAAATTTAATTCAACGTGTGCATTGATAATCATTTCCAAGTCACTCACAGATGATAACTAGTAAAGTAAGTGGCTAGTGAGTCTTGGATGCTACTGTGTAATTGTCGATTGGAAGATGAACAAGATGAAAAAAAAATTACTTTGCAACTCTTTTTTGACTAAACATTTCTACCAGACTCTTGACTTTTCATACAACGACCATCCATGTCTACTAGTCTTTAGTAGTGGCCTTCATACGTCATCGGTTGGGAAGAATTGACTATATAGTTTTATCAAAAAAACTTATTAGCCAAATGAGGTGGCAATCAGGCTTCTTAATGAGCCAGGAGCAATTTTCTACTTTGACTACAAAAAAAATCTTTGGTGGTACGCTCTCTCACTAGTGTAGTGTACAGATAGTCAAAAGATTCACATGTTAAAAAAGATTATGATCATCTTGTGTATATTTTCCCTTTCAAAATAATATTTGTATAGTTGTCGTACTTGTACACACACACACAATATTGACACAGTTGGAGACTGTGAGTTGAGTGAATTTAATATAAAATAAGATAACGATTAAAAAACCCACAAGGAAAAATTCATCGAACCGCCCCCATCTATATATGGCTCTAGAGCCCCATTCAATGTAATAATGTTGCAAAAAAAATTATAAAAGTTCTTGAAAGAACTAATAGAATAATTCTATACCATAACATGTTCAATGATTACCTGATGGACTCTTGACTATTACAAGATAGTAGTAATCAACAACAAAATTGTTTTGACGTCTAGCTAATCATCATGATTGGCAAGTTTACCTGTACGCATGTAATATCCTGTAAAATTGCATCTGTTGTATCTGTAAATTGTGTATAATGTACTTTTTGGTCTTTTATAGTAATGAATCCATTAGGCCTTGTTATTGTATAAATTTCTTCCTTTTTACTATTTTTTAATTTAAAATTATTTGTTGTTGACCAAGGTGCAAATTATTTACCACACACCACACACACTCTACACTGTAGATTGTACAGATACATAAAAATCACATTTTTAAACGTTGAAAATTAAATTTTAATTTAACAAACTTATCTATCATACTAATTAAGAAGATCAAGGTGACAGGGAGGTAATTTTGACAAAAATTATATCATTTTGAGAGAGTTGAAAGTGTGTCCATGAAATGTAGAAAATATTCATCTTTTTTTTGTCTTTCACTTTGCAACAGTTACAGAAAATTGTTCAACTGCTCCTGATGCCAGTTTGAGAGCCTGAGAGGTGGTTACAGCTTTGGGAGGATGAAATTAGGAGAGGAGATGAATATCTGTTGTATCCTCTTTTGATTTGAAAGTCTTTTATGATGAAAATCCCGCTTGGCGGTCCAACGGTTCTCTTGAGTAGTTGTGCAGTTTGTGAAACTCATTAAGAACAATTAGGTGTATTGAGTGAGAATATTAGGTTTAATTGGTCTTACCCCACACAGAATAATGTCTCTCACCTACTTGGTTTCTCCTTTTTAATCGACCTTACTAATTACTGATTATTACACTTTACTTCTCTCCATGGATCACATCATTCATAAACTTTTTGGCTCTGGTTGTCTTCTCTAATATCTCCCTCCATCTTTGTATTAAAGTTCCTACAAAAATAGAATCTTTTCAACATTTAATTTAAATTAATTTCAACTCTACAAAAAAAAGTGTAATTCCATCCAAAAAAACTTGTGGACTTGTCGACTGACAAGTCCGTTTGTGTTTTGAGAAGAGTTGATTCAAAAATAATTATAATTTTGATTGTAGTATATATACAAATATAATTATGTCTACATGAAATAAACTTTCATCACTATAAAATGTTCATAATGACCCATGTATCTTTATACATGGAATGTACATATTTGCTTTATATATATTTTTTCTTTATAAATTCATTCAAGATTTTAATCACTATGTAGCTCGTCAATTAGATACAAAACTAGTAGTAGTACCTCTACATAGTATGAATATTTTTCCTTGTTGGTTCAATTAAAAGTGTAAAATGTACAATTTTTTTCTCTTTATCTTCTTTACAAAGAATACACCTTTCTGACCGCCAATGATGTTGTGCAAATTTATTCTTACAGCGTATGAATGTACATAATGGCTCCTACAATTTTTCTTTCTTCTCCCTCCTCCTCCTCCATTCTTAAAAAAATATATTAGTTCACTCATCAAATGTTTAAAGAGAATCAATTTTAATAAATAAACAAGAAAATACAAGTGAATACATACATATGAAATTGTAGAGTGCACACAATTGTTCACACGAACACAAAAAAAATTGAAATAATCGTTCACTCAAGTAACCATTCAAGTCATTAGCAAAAAGATAATTAATTTTGCAAGGTAAGGTAGCATGTTTAATATTTCTTTTTTGCTCTTTACTGATTTGATAGTCTTCTTCGTCTCATTGTAAGTATGTTAGTTATTGTACAAGGATAAAAATTACAAACAAAATTATTGTCATTATTTGTTATCAAGAAGAGTGACGACGGGTTCTGTGAATACATTTTTCATGTTGGATGCCATACAATTTTTACAAAAGTATATTGAAGACATTGAGATCTTTGTGTATAATTACAAATGTACAATACCATTAATATACATATTGTATGACAAAATAATGATTATAAAGTTAGTGACTTTTTGTATTGTGTGAAATGAGAAAAGAGCATGGCAAGTTACTCCTGTAATGATTAAACGTAGTTGTTATTTGTCTATTCTGTTTGTCTACACATATGAGTAATATTAAATATTACGGTTGAATAGATATTAGCATAATTATGATTAAACTATAGACTAGAGAGAGAGACTGAGCCAGTTTATTATTTTTTTGTTGGTTGTAACTCGTATCACATATACATATATATATGTATATCACATGTTCATGTACTCCCTTCCTCACGTCTCAAACCCTCCTTCTCTCATGTGTGTGTGTGCGAGTACATTTGGTACATAATAATATAAAACTTATTAAATTACAATTAAATGTGAAGACGTGGAGAAGCCGAGTGAGAGCATATGAATAATGTTTATTTCATTAAGATTTCATCTTGCGAATTATTTTCCTCTAATGTCATGCAATGGAACACACACACACACGTATAATTATCCAGTATTATATCCCTCCTCACTACATAACCACCACTGGTAAGGTCATCTAGTTTTTTATTTCAATCTTTTTTTTCTCTCTTTCCTTACCTGCACGCCAACCTTCTTCTAAATCTACTAAATTCTGTATATTGTACACTATTTTTCTTATGCATTATGTATCTACCTTATGTAATTTTTGTATAAAGTCATACGAATTAAAATGAGGGTATGATGGGATCACGACAAATATTATAATAAATATTAAATTGTACAGAGTACACAATATGATGATACGTATAATATAATATAGTCAATGTTTTTTATATATAAGAAAGTAAATACAGTTTAGGTTTAGTTTAATTGCTCCAGGTGGTTATGTTATTAAAGTGTTTATTACTTTGTAGACTACATTATACTCACTACTCAGTTTGCATGTTAGTGATATGTCAAGATGAACTTGGGGTATTTAGTTTTGTGGCTCGCCAGTTTCTCTGTTTGTGTGTGTTGTGTGTATGATATGAGATTGTATAAAAAGTTTTTTTGCTGAAGGATATGATATGTCGAGTGTGTAAGTTGGTAGGCTAGATCGCATTTACTCTCTCTACACAAAATGTCTTGCTACTTTTTTGCCCCTCTACTTTGTGTAGTTACTAGTCCCGCAGATTACATTTAATTCGGCAATTTCCTTCACTTGCTAATGATTTTCTCAAGTCGCCCACCACGCATGAATTATCATCCTGACCAAATCTCTTGTTTAGATTAAACTTGCTTGATTGTGGCTCCTGTATAATAAAAAAATGTTGTAAATTCCTTTACATTTATATTTTAATATCATTTTTTGTACACTACACATGTTGAGAGATTGTCCCATGTGACACATACCATGAAAGAAAATTTACATTTTGACAGAGACATGTAGAGAGATGATGACAAATAATAATTTTTTTTACCTGTAGACTGTAGTATTATTACAGGTATTTATTTGTACAGTTTATTTTTTTATTGTGCTTTTATTTATTTTAAATCACTAAATTGCCATTTGAATTTAATTTTTACAATAAAAACAACAACAAATTGTGCCATTTGTGTTTGTAATAGTAAAGAAAATGTAGAGAAATTATTAAGAAAAATTTTAATAGGGGAGAGAATTTTTTTTTTGGAAAAACATCTCTCGTGGCTCTTTTTGGGTGAGTTGATGATTAAGTGTTGGTAATTACAACCTTATCATACACCTACCGCAAACTCACTTGTTTTTCATCTTCCTCCGTCAGCATGTTCCCATCTTTCGTCTCATTCCCAACCAACAAGAGAAACAAAAACCACACATAGCCACAAACCATCTTTTGAATGAGATAGCATGAAATAATATTTCACACTAGGAAATAATTGTACATACAATTTTATATGTATCATCATATAACTCATCTTCAAATGTTTACATATACATATATTTATATAGACTACTCTTATCCACCAACATGATTTTTTTTATACAAAAATCTTCACGCTGTGTGACTCTAATACAATTGTATCTCTTTATAAAATTTATATAAAATAGATACGTACTGTCATTGAAATGTTTTCCTATCATCAAAAAATATGTGATAACTCGCCCACCAAAATGGAGGACTATAAAAATAGTGAAATGTAAGTATAATATTAATATACTTTAAAAAAGTGTACGAAAAATAATTGTAGGATATGAAAGTAGATGTGTGTAAAATAAGTATGATCAAATATAAAATAATAATAATATTATGATGAGAGCACTTTGACGAAGGTACTGTTCTTACGTTTTCCCTGACCGTAACGCCATCCAAGTCAAATTCAAGACTTTCTTTCCTTAACTAAACTCTACACAAGTGAACCGCCTCTTCCATTCTCTAATGTTACCTGAGCATGCAATCAATTTTTCTCTTATCAAACTGACTCAACCTGCTCTATTTTGCTAACACTGTATACTTTTATCATATTATATTTTATACATTTTAAGACATTGAAAATGTCATACAAAATTATGACTATTCCTCACAATTTTGAAATTTTAAATTTTGAAAAGTGTACAAATAATTATGTAAAAGAATTTTCAATTTTAAACTAAACATATAGAAGACCCTTATAGATATAGGCCTAGGCAGCTTCTGCATTCTCTACATAGGGAATACAAGTAAGCCCACATTTTATAGGGCTGTCCCACAGTTTTAAGATCATAAAACAAAAAAAGGAGAGCGGATGATAGAGAACAAGAATTTTCAAGTACACAAAACAGCAAGAGAGAGAGAGAGAGAGTTGGGGAGTTGTAATTTGAAATCGGGGATTGACTTGTAATATCATTGAGGCATGTCACAAAAGGGAGAACACATGGAAACAAGGGGAAAAAATCGTGGAGGTCCTTCCAAAACAACAAAATAAGCGGTCAGACACATTTCAGCAGAAACTATAGTCCAATTCATCACCAAGGATGGTGGGCACTATTGGCTTGAATGTCTAAATACAAAATTGAGAAAAAAATAAGAGTATTTTTTCTACCATCATCTCTTCCTTTACATTTTTTGGCCCAATTCACAGTACCATTGGAAGGGCATATAAACACAAGTATAAAATGGGGAATGTGTACTGTACATAACAAAAAAAGGCCATTTATGCTCTCATTTACAATGATACAATAAAGAGAAGAATCTATATGTCTATTGGGTTATATCCATAAAGATTTTTCCTGTGAATTATAAATGCTTTGTGTTAACACAAGTTGGAATGTGTTTTTCCATCAAGACCAAGACAGTGAAAAGATGGTCACTTTAGAGAAGACAAGACAAAAAGAAGCTTCACTTTTTGAAAGAAAGATACTAAAAATGTATTTATCAGGTTTAAGCTAGCTGACTATATAACTATGAGTGAGAGAGAGAAGATGAAGGGGAAGAGAAGAAAAAAAAGCAGAGTGAAACCTCAGGAACAAAAGCTACAGAGAGTGAAATAAATCTTTTTCGGTTTTATGGTTGTGTCCTAACCCTTTTGAGGGTGTCAGAAAACGCCATATGATCACAATTGGAGGTGCAATTTGCTGTCTCCATTTCGATGCTGTAGAGCTCAATCGTAAATCTTCCCGCATGGCTCTGGTCAATTGGCTTTTCGTTCGTGTGCCCTGGTTATACTTTGAGCACGCCTCTCTCTCTCTCTCTCTCTTCAGTGTAGTCAGCTCAACGATAATATTACCATTTACTATACACACAAAAACTATTTCTCTTGACTTGAGACGCCATTCTCTGTATCCCCCCCTCTTATATCATGTACATGTAAAATTTTACATATGGGAAGGGACAAGGAGGGGGAGGCAGAGGGCTATGGTAAATCGTTAGTTACGCATATAGAATTGCTATTGGAGAGTTTCCGCATCTTGAACAGTGAGAAAAATAGGGGAAAACTTGAAAAAATATTCTCTCTCTCTGTACAAGACAAGGGACAAAATAGAGGACCTCAAGTGACCGAGTTGTGTCGTGAAATAAAGAGATAGTGAGCGAGAACTTGTACACTAGTCAAGGGTCTTAAAAATCAAGTGAAGCCATAAGGTAACAGAGACAGAGAGTGGGTCTCGTGTAACAAGGCTGAACTATTTAATGTCCATAGGTGTAAAGGCCCTACTGTTTGAGCCTCATCGACCACCCAGTCAACAGTCAAAACTTCCATTGCCCACCAACGCGGCCCTTAGAAAGTCATGAACTTCTTATTTAAATTAATGACTCTGATTCCGCCGTTTTTAACATGGTCCACTCTCCTTTTAAAAGGGGAAAAAAAGAAGCTTTTTGACAATTTCTACAACACACAACACACTACTTGTCTATTGATACGTATATTTGTACAGTGTACATGACTCTGAATCCATTGAACACGCTCAACTTCTCCTCCTCTCTAGTTAATGTCATTTTTCGTCCCATTGTTGTTTTTCAATGATTTTTCACACAACATTTTGACAGGTAAACACATTACTTACTACACTCTTGAGACCAGCTTAACTTGTCGACATGAGATATTGTCATTTGTTACTTTATTGAAACTAATTTTTTTCAATACTTTTAGTCTCATAAAATTTAAACTTCCCCCCACCCCTCGAGTATTAGTATTGTGTATAGGAAAAGACTAATGTTGATAATCTAAAAAAAATATATTAATTTTAAAAATTGACACTATATATCTGTACACTTATGTACATGTTGTAGTTTTAAATGAACCGTAACTTTTCCCAATATAATTCATTTCCTCTTGTCAAAACTTTCGCTTTTTCCAATTCCCACCATTTCCAAGTCTTTTCCCACGTTCCTTTACGAAAAACAAAAATGGCTGGCTTGACGGTTCAATTTTATGACAAATTTGTACATTTTTCCTCTCCTAAATATTTTCTGCATATAGTCCCACAACTAGAAATTTTTAGACTGTACTAGTACTTTTTTGTGTGGTCTGTTGGCTCTAAAAAAAAGTTGCAGAAAGCAAAATGGAGATGAGTGACGTTACTCTCTCGGGCCCAAGAGAGAGAGAGAGAGAGAGAGAGAGGATAAAGGAAATCAAGTTTAGTTATAATAGATAATATATCCTGAAGAAGAGATGAGATGAACATTAAGAGGAAGAGAGAAAAAAAAGAATAATGAGAGTCTAACTATGGACGGTGGGTTGAAAAGTACTCCTACTTCCTCAATTGAGTCTGTGAAAAATGATTTTTGTCTATTTGACAAAAGACCCTTAATAATAACCTAGCTGAAGTAACAAAGGACCTTTTAGTTTTGCTTAAACAATTCTCAAAATACTTTAAACATTTTCTTATGACACACACACACACACATCTAACTATAGTTTCTGTCTTGAATTGAACGGTCCAAGTTCACTACACGTTACACGTACAGGAGTACTACCACTTACAAATATGAACGGTGACTTCCCTAATGATCTCGTGTCAATCTGTTTTTCTTGTCTCTCTCCCATCCCATGCATTGACTTTTAAAAATAATATTATATAGTCAGTCAAAAATCCTCTCCTCAACATCCTTTTCTTTGAATATAATTACTATCATGTTTTCTGCTTATCCTCATAGAGGAGAGAGACATATGGCTACTTGTTTTATCCTCTCTCTCTCTCTCTCATTTTCTTTTGCATTGATCCCACACACCCGAGGTTAAAGACAAGTCAAATTTTATTAATCAATCTTTTCTGGACAGGGGACAAGACAAGGTCTACTACTAATCGTAATAGTAAGTATGGTCACTCATTTCGACGAATCGACGAATCGAAAATGGTTTTAAATTATTGATCTTTAAAATTGAAACAATGGCTACATAGAATAAATGATATGGAAAAAAACAAAAGGGACAGAGACCTGTAATAATGTACATTAGTACATTCATAGTTTTAGAAAATAATACATAGCGTCCCTTTTCCTTTTCATCTTGGAGGAGACCAGGTCAAAAAAGATGAGGCGGAAAAAGCACAAAATAAATGAGTGTAGTGTTGGTAATATGATGTGTGTTGACAGGGATAAATACGGTTGAAGGAGGGGTTTAGTTAATGTCTCCACTTTTTTTTTATTTTAAAGATGAAACAAGGATACTTTTTTCCATTGTACACATGCAGTATCTGTATTTATTAAAGACAAGAGTACCGCACACGACACAATATTTATCAAATAGAAAACTCCACATATTTTTTTTCTCAAGCGGAAGAAATGTAAAGTACATGAAAAAAACAGTTCAAACTTGTTAATTTGCAATGCTTAATGTGCTATGACTCTTTAATTAATTTCCAGCCGAGTTGAGTTAAACTTTTGTGAACATGGAAGATGGAGGGAGGTAAAGTCAATATGTATTTCATGTACTATTTTTCAACCCACAAAACTAAGTATATACACACAGTGCCTACTGCCGTCATTCTTATTTAAAGTTGGTTGTTTCTTATAGTAAAGAAATAAATTATCAAGTCTCTAATTTGTTAGTACTCTACATGATCTCTTCAGTTGGGTTATTTGATAGCCCCCTTAATGCTCTACTAAATTGTTTCATATGTACAACATTTTTATAAAAATTATATTAATAGGCATCATACTTTTAGGATAAACCAAGAAAAAAAACAAGACCAAAGGTGGTCCCTTAAAAAAAGTAGGGAAGGTATCACATAAGTTGTTGTGTACAAGTGTTGAGAGAGATATGTTGTATAGATATAGCTACAACATGAGTTTTTAAAAATGGTCCAAGATGAGCCATGGCTCTTGTATATGAAGAACAGTAAATAATTTTAAGGCATGAAATGAATCATGGAAGGAAAATGACACGGCTATCCATTCGTGTTTCTGTCTTGTTCTTCTTCTCTGTCTTCTTTCTAGATTCGGGAAAACTTTTTTTTTAAAGCTACACTACACGCATCACTTGAGATCACGTCAACCAAAAGTTTTTCTGTTTCTACCATAAGTTGATAGCTATGAGAGAGAGAATCTGAGAAATGGAGAGAAAATACGGGTCGGTATATTTACCTTGTTCTCAACACAGTAGATATTTATTTTTTTTGTGAATGTGCGGATGACAAGAAGAATTTTTCGAATTTTTATACATAACAATGTTCTCTGAAATATCAAATGTTTTTTTTTATTATTCTTCCTTATAAAAATGTGAAAATGGTTTTAAAAGTCGCTCGGGCTCTCTGACTTTTGAAAACAAATTTTTGACTCTGCTTTAGTATTCAACTCAGTGGCAAATAGGAACTCAACAAGCGTGTATATGCATTCTTAATTCTTTTTTTGTCTCTCTCTCTCTTTCTCAAGAATTCTTGTGATCTCGTAAATAATTCAAATTTAGAAACACTAAACTTTTTTCTTCTCACAGGAATTTGACCATTCTCTCTCTCTCTCTTGATATTCTTCAAGTGGTAAAAATCTTTTGATTGGACTCAAGTATAACCCAAATAAAATGTCAGTAATTTTTTTTCGTCTAGTCAGTCACAGGTCATACTTTAAAAAAAAGGGACAAGTCGACAGATGAACTAAATTTTATTACTAAAAGATAGATGCTTTTATGCATAATTAAATAATGTTGACATTTTAAATATTTAAGAGAGTGGACAAAAAAAATTGAAATAGTACAATTGACAAATATAGTTGACGTGAAATACATTAAGATTTTTTTTGTAATTTCTCTCTAGAAACGAAACAAAAGGTCAAAAAAAATTCTTGCCTGTCAACTCGCTTTATACGTTCGTCAGAGTTGACATTTCGAGGAAAAACTTTGGACGCTATAAAACAATCAGGGCAAATGCCATACAAAACTAAGGGTAAAAAAAATATAAAGAAATTTTTCAACCTACAGTCGACACTCTTGACAGTCCTCACCGCTCGTAAAAATAAAAAGTTAAATGTTCAAAGACTCTAAACTTTGAGTGTACATCTTTGTACGAGTTAGACAAAGAGAAAATGAAGGAGGAAAAAAAAGCTGAAAAAATTAATTTGTTTGTTAAATGTGTCTGTCACAAATACTCGTAATATTGTTCTTGATTTAAAGTCCCTTTAGTTTTTGTGTACATTAAAGAATATAAACAAACAGCTGGAAAGAGTGGATTTAAAATTTTATTTGAAAATTTCCCTACATTTTGAAAAAATGAAGAGAAATTTTGTGGAGGGGTATTATGAAAGACTAATGGAGTATAAAGTGTGTTTTGGTATAATCTCAGCAGGTAATAATAAAATTTTTGACAGTAAGTAACTTGAATGAGAATAGTAAAGTTCATCAGAGTGACATAACATGGCTTATAATAGGTTGACTGTATTGTCTCGTTTACACGTTGAAGTGTCACACGTTGACTTCTGAATGACGCACATTAATAATAAATTCTAAGTATCTTCCCGTCTTCCTCCACTCCAACCACAATCTCCGAGTTGGGGATTTTATATGTAAATTACTAAACTGTCCTCTTCCTTATATCAAAAGATAAACCAAGAGACGCACAAAAACTAAACAGCTGCTTCTGTATCCATACATTTACAAACAACAGCTTTTTTTGTACTCTGTCACAAAAGAAAACTGTGTACACTTTTTTTTACTTGGTGTATCACTTCTAACAAGATAAAATGTGAAAAAGGTTAAATCTGTCATATATGAAGCTAGGAATTCAACACAATTATCATAAACACATTGACTTGACATTAAATTTTTAACTTTAATTTTAACCTCAAGTTTCAAAATGTATTCACAAAAAACATTTAGACAGGTAATTACAGGTAAATTAAATAAACAAATAATTATAAAAATATTTCAAAACTAATAGTCAATTTTAAATTAATAAATTAAAAGAAAATTGTCAATTTTAGACAATTTTAAATGTGTTTTTTGTGACTACGTAGAAAATAGAAAGATGAGATGAAATTTTGTGTAAAAAAACCACCAGACAATTTTTTTTTCTTCGATAACCTCCAACTTATCTTGAACTGAATGGTGGAGATGGGAACGTGTGAAATGTATTCATATGTAAATGATCATTGTGATATTCTTGTCTTTGTGAATCCTCTAAAGGCAAGTGAAAATTTATTTGTGGTTGACACAACCCACTCTCTATCCTCCATACAATTTAAAACTGTCAACCATTTTAAACAGTTTTTTTTATTATTTTAACCAACACAATTGAACTGTACACTTGACATTCGATATGTAAAACTTGATAATTTATTATCCATTATATTAATACACAAGAATTATATAGCATTATTTAAGGTACTCAATTAAATATTCTCATTTTGATGAAATTCACTGTCAGAGTGTAGTGAGACGAAAACTTCGGTTGCAATTAGATCAAAGTTACATGAAAAAAAAGGAATAGTTTAAACAAGACAAAAAATGGAGAATGTTTTATAACAGAGAGAGAGAGAGAATATATATAGTCAAGGGTATTTTTTGAAATGTGACATTAGTCTAAGAAGATCTGAACAAGGTACAAAGATGAAAAGGAAGAAGAGAAAAAAAAAGTTCATGGAGCCACTGTGAAATGTATTGTGTATGACGGGACTCATTTGTTAGTGGCAACGATGGTCAGGATCTGGTGGGTGGCATGGCTGACCTCATGCTGAGTCTCTGTCGACCTCTGACCTCCCCACACAAAATTCTCTTCCACTGCTAAGCAGAGAGATTCATTTATTTCCATTTATTCCTATATTTATTTGCTCTGTATGAAGACTACTGAAATGACTTCTTGTCTGTATATGGGAGTGTGGTTGAATTCATATGAGAGTCGTACCTATTATATTTATATTCATTTTATCAAAAAAAAAAAATAATATTTTTCTTGAGCTTCTACATATGAAAAAAAACTCTTCTTGACAACAAATAAACAGACATCAGAAGATGCATTACTGAACAAAGAATCCGTGAAGATGATACTCAAAGCTTGATAACTTGTGATATGCCTCTCATCTGTGGCTTCTTTCTTTGTAAAAAAAAATATGTATGGCTTTAGATTATGTACAGAGCCACACATATTGTTAAATAGGAGAGGTAAAGAGATGGAAAGCCGTGAACATTTATTCATTTTCTTTGGCACTCCATTATTTACGCTC
The DNA here is from genome assembly GCA_034700945.1 of Arrhopalites spinosus. Lineage (NCBI taxonomy): Eukaryota > Metazoa > Arthropoda > Collembola > Symphypleona > Arrhopalitidae > Arrhopalites > Arrhopalites spinosus. Next base: position 51,539 of record JAQIVZ010000510.1, read on the forward strand.
ATACACCGTCCCACTTGTCCACATTATTTCTTGTCTACTACTTTTTTTTCCTATAGTATTTTTTACTAACAGATACTATTATTCAATATTTTATTTTTTCTTTCAAATAATTTATATTCTTTATATTTTTTCATGAAAATTTTAATAAAATATTTAATATTTCTGTTTTTTTGTCAAATTGATCAAATTTAAACTCCTTCTGTGTCTGTATTTCTGTAATTATTAAAGAAAAATTAAACTAATTATGCTAGTCATGACATGAAATTTAAATTAATTGTATTTATTTTATTGTACAGATACAGTTGTTAAAATATTGGGGAGAGAATTTGTACATAAAATCTTTCTCAGATTTTGGTCTCAACAATCAAAGAAGAAGAAAAATTTCATGAAAGTGACTACAGAGGATAGTTAAAATTTTTGTGTTGGATTAAATGATTGATAATCGTTGGTTTAAAATAAATGACATTGGGAGTCATTCTCCATATAAAATGGAGAGAGAGAGAGAGAGCAAGAACAAGTTTACTCTTTGTTGTGTGGACATTTTGTGTGTCTGTGAGAAGAAAAACTTTTATTGGAGTAATATGGAAGGAAGACAAGGACAGCATGTCATAGACATGTTCCCAGAGAGAGAGAGAGAAATGATTAAAAGTCTACTCATGTAAAAGTGCAGTAGCATTTACGCCATTCGAGTGTCAAAATTTTTAACTGACAGTTAATCCATTTCATAAAAACAAATTAATCCTTTCTGAACTCTTCTTGAGTGAATGCATTAAGTCTATGGTTACCCTCACTCTGTGTGTGTGTCTGTGTGGAACAAAACAAACAGAAGCAGTTTAAGTTATAGAGCAAACAGAGAGAGAGAGAGAGGGAAAAAACAGGCATCTCGTCTTCTAATCCGATGAGCACAAGTCAATCAGATGCTTGTAGGCAGAGTCAACGCAACTTGTTATCAAAAATCACATCCCCTCCAACTAAAAATTTATTCTTAATCACTTACCTCCCCCACAGAGTCTACAATTTATTTTATGTGATACTTCAACAAATTATCATTTATTTTTCAAGTCCTCTTAAGTTCTTTTTCTTTGCTCTTTAAAAATTACCAGTTTTCTGTAACAATTATTATAAAATTTTTATTGTTAAAACATTTTTCAACTAAAGGTAATTTCATTTTTGGAGTACCTCTCACAAAACTTTAAAATTTTAATTATTTTTGATAAAAATTTCTTCAAGTTCGTTACACCACTTTTTTTTTTTTTTTTTACAGAAATGACATGTTAAGACTGGGGCGTGAATTAGTCAATATTATTATGCACAACTTGTGTGACACAAGTGTGTGACTGACTTAAAGAAAAGTTGACGCTAAGACTCAAAGGGGACAGGATATCGTATATCCTTTTTGGTTGTCTCTTCAGAGAAAAAAAACGGTTGACATTTAAGAAGATTATTACAACACCACCCTTTATCTTTCATCTCACATCCAACTTGTGTTTTTTTAATAATCGGATTAAAAAATTTTAAATAAAAATAAGTACCTATATATTTCAGCAAATTTCCTCTATTTGCCTTCCATCTCCTCTTTAAGTAGCACCTTTTGTTTAAGAGCATTTTAATATTGCATCAAAACCATGATAAAGCTCCCACAATTTTCCTATTTGTATCCAATCAAAATTAGAACGATGACGAGTTTTTAATTCTCTGCCTCATTAGTTGACCCCAAAAAACATTTTTTGATGATCATTTTATCCACAGAGAGAGAGAGGGAGGTCTCATCTGCTCAATTTTGACATCCGTCTCCATTGAAAATAATAAATTCACCAGGAAACAATAACAAAAAAAAATATGTACACACTCTATCTGTATGCATTGTCAAGTTTAAAAGAGGTAAAAACATCAATGATAGATTTTTTTGACTATTGTAAAGGTATGAAAAAGCTGGAGAAAAAGAGAGAGAGAGAATGGAGGAAAAAAAGACTTGCGTGATGGGACTCAAAAAAAGAAAGAGGATTCATAAAAACTAACGAGCACGGAAAAGGATGTCATTTGCTTTCCCATTATAATTTGTTCAGCATTGGCATTCGGTGATTGGAATGAGTTGGCGTATAACACTATAGGAGCATTTGGTTGAACACGGAATCATGAGAGATGTGAATATAGAATAGAATTCGACTGTTGACACTCGACGCTATCTCTTTTTTTGCCTCTACTCTGTACATACAGCCCCAGTCTCTATTCACATAGAGCCTCCTCCTCCATCTCAACCCCCCCCCCACTCTACAGCTATTTTTATAGTCATAGTCATGAAGGAAACAAGTTCCATGAGGAGACTGCACAAACGTGCTCGACATCATAAAGGCAGATGAATGGTGAAATTAAATCGGGCGAAACCAAGGCTCAAAGATATTCTCTTTTCCTAAAGTCCATTAATAGCATACAGATCACTTGAAGAAAATCTCTTGTGAAACTTGACTATATCTCCCCCTCCCCTCCCCAATATATATAACAGAGAACAAAGTACAGGAGAAACTAAAGGATATCTCTATAACGCCACTCTCTATCTCACATCCTCATCTTCGATTGTGTCTTGTGTCGTCGAGTCATGATCAGATTCCTTATAGTCGCCTTTCCAACCATTGATCCCATGTATGTTCTTCACTTTGTTATACAAGAAAATTGTGAGATTATCTTTATAGAGAGAGAGAGTGCCTCAGATTTGGTATGGGATGCCTATAGCCTATATAATATTCCAAGAGGGATACAGAGAGGGGAAGGGGAGGTAAGTAAGTGTTATTTTCCGATACTTAGGTACGAATGGATTGACTAGGACAGAGGATGAATGGTCTCCCTGTGCTCAACACATGGACCTTGTTAAGTGCCATTTAACAAGACAGCAGCAGTGTGGAATTCAGTCATTGAGAGTGAGAGAGACCTCCACTGACGCTCAAATAGACATAATTAGCTACGCTTTGATATGAGCACTACCCATCACGTAAATAAAGCTACCAATTCCATGCGGGGAACTTTCATTGTTGTCCCTACATTTTTTTTCTCCCCGTATTCTTATTTGTCTAGTCTTCCTCCTTCTATTTAATACTGTACATATGGAATGGACAGAAGCCTGTCCATGGAGGAACCACCAAAAATTATAATTTACAATCTTCTTCTCTTTTTTTTTCCTTCAACTACACCACCACTAACATCACCACACTCGACATTCGTGTAGACTTATTAGGAGATGGGAAAGGTAGCTAGAGCTTGAACAAACATTGACTGTGGGCACAATAAATAATATTCTAACAATTAAATGGACACAGACCCGAATTCTTTCACTTTATATCCTGTCACTCTCAAAACTGTTCTATCCTCATTTCACCATTTCCCCCTGGTATTTTCTCATTTCAACTATTTTTGATAAAATTTTTAAACTACTATATACAGATACGTGGAATTTTACAGAAATCGCCAGGTTGATTTTTTAAAAATTGATTGTTTTTTTGTTCTGATTTAAAAAATATTTTAGAATGACAATCAAAATTTTTAATTTAACATCATAAATTATTTTCATTTCTTAATCATCAGTTCAGACCCCAATTCTATTTTTTAAATCATGACTTTTAACTTTGTTTTTTTTGAAAGACTAATCAATGAAGTTTCTTAATTTGTTTTGAAAACCAAAGTACAATTTTAATCTTTTCTGGACCTGGTCTAAATTGGAAATTAAACTTTGTTAAGGATACCAAAAAAAATCAGACTAATTTTTTCACAAAGGCTCGATTAATCTTTCCCAAGAAACAAAAAATTTGGGGAAAGAGTTGGCCCCAGTAGAACGCCTACCCAGAGACAGAGAGAAGGCGCTGAAGCTTCAAAAAAGATTTTTTTCACGCCGTCTTCAGTATGGTCTCGTAGTAAATTGTACAATTAGTTGAATTTAAGAGAAAAAACCTATCCTGTCTATACCTTTTAGTGTTGGTTTGCCTCAAAAAAAATATTTTTATACAAAAAGGTAAAAGTGTGGACGGGAAAGTTTTGGGGGGATGATGAAAACAGAAAATGAAAACAATGCGGACGTAAAAGTGTAGACATGTATCCACACAAAAATACTTTTGTCGGCTTTAGTCAACACTAAGGGCTATTGTCTTACACAGGTCTACAGTAGAGAGAGAGAGAGAGAGAGATGATATATATCTATTTTTATAAAAAGAGAAAGATGATCATCTAATCAGTTGGTATTATTAGCCCCACGAACTACATATGTACATGGCTAATATATTTTTAAATCTGGATCCCAAATTACTCGAATAATTATGGTGGAAAAAAAGCATTTGTAAGTTGCCTCCTCTTCTCTCCTCGGATTAATGGTATTTCATCAGGTATTTTAGGCTCAACCAAAAACTTAAGATAATTTAAAAATCTACAGCTTAGACTGTACCTGTACACAAAAGGGAACTTGTACGTACATGTACAAAAGGGTATATCTTCAAGAGAATTGTGGTTTCTGCTCAAAGACGGAGAGGGACGGAACCTAATTATTGCTTTCATCAGTCATCACACAAGATTTCAATCCACTTGGGTACTTTGTTCTCCAGACTCCATCCAAGCAAAGGTTAGACACCCACCAAAAAATTTTACAAGTCCAGAGTCCAGCCCTTATAAAAAAATTGTTATATGGACCCCCATTTAAACTCTAGTCAAAAAAAATTTATGCCATTAAACATTGATTCACGTGATAAAACCAAAACTATTATTTTTTTGCTACCATATACATTTTATCTGCAGGGAAAAAAAATTATTACAAAGTAGAGCGAAAAGAAATTAAAATGACCAATATGAATTTTCCAAGGACCAAGGAATTTATATGGAGAAAGAGAGAGAGAGAGTCATAAAAATGAAAAAAAGTTGTGATCGACTACTCATGCTGAGTCTCTCTCACCTTTAATGAGTATAAAATTCATTTCTTTTACAGATTACACACCACACTAAAATGTACATGTGTGGTCAAGTCTATCTGTATAAGAATGGTGAGTATATGTAAACTATTTTTTTTGTATGCACACACACAGCTAAGAATTATATAACTTGCGTGAATCACGGTAATGAGGAAAATGAAGAGGAATAATAAGGATTTTTTTTCATGATGGAGATGGTTTAGAAATGAAAGCAAAGGAATGAATAAGACAGAGAGAGAGAGAGAGGGAGAGAGAGAATTTTCATCAAAAATCTTTTTGAATAAAAAGTTGTTTCGCCTCTACTGATAATCGTTCCCTGTCATCGTGAAATATTTTCTGTTAATTAATCCACCATGATGGAAATTACAGGGCTTCCAACATATATCGAAATCCATGATACGCCTCCAACTCATAATTCTTCATCGGTCTCTTTTTCTTCATCTTGGCTTCCTTCATCATCATCATCATCTCAAATACACGCACAAATTTTCTTTTGTAACTTTTACAATGTTCACTGTACAAATCCTCCAACTCATCCCAGTCCCAGTCCCACCAACATTGAGTATGTTTGCTATTCATATTAAATACTTTTTTTGCTTTGTCTTTTTCTCTCTGTTGTTTATCTGTCAGCATTTTTGCCAGAGCTTTGTCTGCTATCATGTAAATCTTATTAGATCATCTTATTTGCATTAAATTCCTTTTTGTTCTAGTTCACTGACCACAGGCGTCGTTGAGTCCATGTTGAATGTGTCAGCATTGTGATAATCGAGGAAGTGTTTAGAATTTTGAATTTTGAATTGTAAATATTTTTTTTTGCGTATCAAATCAATCACACAAATTAGCACAGAATAAATTCCATGTGCTCTCCATTTGATTTTTCTACAGTGTACATGTATGTACATACGTTTCTGAATGAAAAACTCCTTTTTTTGTATTTAAGATTCAAAGACTGTAACATTTTACAAGAGATCAAATATCATCAAATTTTTACATCCCTATCCCATTTCTAAGTCAGTAGCCATCTTTGATTGATTTAGTAAAAAAAAAAATTTCTTTCTTTTCTTGTGGTAAAAGATAAATGAGTGTGTATAATAATATTTAAAAATTAATTAATTCTTTGCTACCATCAAAAAATAAAAATTTATACTCTCTTACAAAGTGAAGAGAGAACATCTCACGTCCTCATATGTAATTTAATATTCTTGAATAATTTTTTTATCCCGATTCTTTGACTTTGTGTGCAATTCCTTCCTCACTTTTCTGTAGATCGTACAAAATAATTTATTTTACATATTTATTTTTAAAACATGACCAGGGTCAGTTTTCAACAAAAAACATATTAAGTGAGTGCTGTCAAAAAGTAAAGGGAATCAAGAATCAAGCTAAAAATTAACGCTTGAATAAAAAAAGGAGGAGCATCCTCATGTACAATTTAAGAAGTTTTGAAACCTTCAAATATAAATTTTAATAGGAAGTGCATATCAGTATAAGATGAGAGAGAGAGAGAAAGGAAGAAATGTATGATGCCCATATAAAATATCTTGTCCAATCTGTCGCTACATGTAGGATCAAGATCCACTTAAATAAACTCATGATCTCATCATGATGATCAAGTTAATCGTAAGTCAACCAAGAAGATGATGAAGAAGGGGGTAGAGTGTTTGATGGAGAGAGAGAGAGACGAGTATTCTAGTAGCCACACAATGTGACTATAATGCAATACATATTTCATAGATTAGATGCAGAGCTTTGATGGTGATGTGGTGATTGGAATCAACTTGTCTTTCTTCTCGTCAACCTTGTAATGGCTCTGACACACGGACAAGATCTTGTTTTTCAACTTGTCTCAAAAAAAAACTCTCTCATCTATCTGTATCTCTACGAGTACACAGATGATTCTTTAGTCCATCTATTTACGTTTATTTTTCTTAACCAAAAAGTCCCTCTCTCTCTCTCTCTGTAACAAGAAGGGTCGTCATCATTGTCATGGTTGTATGTTATATAACCACTCCATCTCAGTGTTGGCAGGGCAGGTTTTTGCTTTTGGATTTTTGCCCTGGTTTTTTGGTTTTTTGGATATCAAAACGGAGTGGTTTTTTGGTCTTTTGGTTTTTTGGTCATTTGTATACGACATCTACGCACATTTCAATTCAATTAATAATAATAATTATTATTATTTAATTAATTAATAATATTATTAATAGCAATATTCTTACTTTACTTTATGAATTCGTAGTTAAATTGTTGATCAACAAAATTTTGACTCCAGAAAACTATAACCTAATTGAATTATAATAATTAATTAAATATAATTCAATTAAGTTATGTTTTGCTGGACTCGAAATATTTTCTTAATCAAGAATTTAACTACGAATTCATCAACTAAAGTAAGAATATTGCTATTATTATTAATTAATTAAATAATAATAATTATTATTAATTGAATTGAAGTGTACGTAGATGTCGTATAGGTAAATACAAAAGACCAAAAGACCAAAAAGTCAATTGACCAAAAACCCAAAAAACCCAAAAGACCGGTTTTTAAACCTAAAAGTGCCCAAAATGCCAACACTGCGTATTGTCTATACTTAAATGAATTTGTTTATATTTAGTTAAATCAGACTTGTCTTTGTTTATTTAGGTAAAATTGGAAATGAACTTACCTTGATTTTTTACTAACAACAATTATCAACGCTTTTAGTTTTTTCATTGCTCATCCACCACACACTCAAAGTGTCTCTGTTATGAATAAACTCTTTGTCTATCGTCTTTACTTTTTTCTGAAAAAAAAACACAAAAAAACATTAAAATATATCCAACTCTTCAGTATTATGATCAATGCATATAAAATGAATAGAAAGAATTTAAGAATAAATAAATAAATCGGCATCCTGCTGAGTTGAGACAGTAGATTATTTTCTATTCTCTCTCTCTCTTTGCGGTTTTTGAGTTTCTTCCCCTTGACATTGAGTCCTCTTGTATTCTATCTCCATCTCCACATTGAGAAATTCTTTTATATATTTTTGTACAAAAAAAATAAAGTATAATGTTGGCCATTTTCCTCTCTTGATTGTCAAAGCCACTAAAATAAAAAATAAAAGTCCAAAGCATTTGTACAAAGATTTCTCTATGTGTTAAATACATATTTAAAGCCATACATGGTGCAAGATTAGAGGCAGAGTCTCTAGTCTAGAGATGAATTGATGAGAATATTTAACTACTAAAATTTTGAATGTCTACACATAAAATTACAAATCATGCATTGCATGCTCTCTCAATATTTATTATTGTAGACTGACGACAAATTTCAATTTAACATTGGACATTGAAAATTAAGAGAGCAGGTTTTTTCCAAAAAAGGAGTAGAAAAAATGAGTTTTTTTCACTTGATTCAATATTAACCTAATAATTTGTAAAGGATGGAGTTGTGCATTAGATTGCATTGAGGAAGAGTGTGCAAACTACATTTGTTTAATTGGTAATGTCTCCTGTTCCTTGTCAAATGTTGATTTCATCCCACACTTAATTATTCACACAGACTTTTTTTATCACGCTCTGAGTCTGAAATCAACTGGATAGTTAGCTTTTTTAACAGAGAATTTATAGACACACTGACTGCAATCTGTCTCGTGTGAGTATAATATTATGGTTAATATTTAAAGATAATTTTGTTTTTTTGTTTAGTGTGTGAGCTTGTACATATAATAATCAAAAGTAGAACAAAGATAGACCTCTCTCTGTGTATAGAGAGTCGGGCTCAAAATGTATAGTGGACAGGAGTGTACATCATTATCAGTTTGTTTAGTGTGAGGAGCAAGGAATAAGCTCAGACGGTCAAGTTCAAACTTGTTTTATTGTTTGGACGGCCACAATTTTGAACAACAACAACAAATGATATGAGAGAGTGAGCGGGGGTTTAACAGTGCAATGGGTTCTTTCCTGGTAAAAATGTTAATGTCATTTTACATTTACATAAATATATATATGCATCATTCCATTTCCAATTAATCGCAAACCTTTAGTCATTCCTCTTGACGTTTGACCCTCTCATAAACAAGAAACACACAAATCATGAGAATATTGAGAGTAAATTTAAATGTACAGATTATAAGACTTCTTTTGCATGAAACAATATAATAATACCCATTTATTAAAGATACATATTATAATAATGAAAGTTTTTTTTTCTCAATATTATTTATTGTAATTCATAAACTATGGGAAAATTATAAATTACGAGCTTCAACTTGAGAAAGAGAGACTTGGCAATTGAAGGGAAAGAAAAGTTTGAAATTTTTTTTAGTGACAAATATAGAAATAATTATCATGTGTATCAACTCTACAACCAGTAAAATTATGTACTTGACTTGAAGTGGAACCCACAGAGAGAGAGAGAGAGAGATGATTGTTTTTAAAATAATTATTTTTCTCAAAATAATTTCACATTTTTACCTAAACTTGACTTACATACACATGCATGTACATGATCATAATTGTATAGATTGAAAAGTGCTCATCATGGTGAGTCGAGGTCGTTCTGACGGAAATCCTTCCCTCCTCCACCAATGTAAAATTTTTATAAAGAAAAGAGACATCAAAAAACAATGAAGCTTAACAAATTGTCAATGCAAGTATTAGATGCAGCATGACACACTGTTAAATATACCTTTTTTATTTTTCGCTCTGCAAATGCACAATTACAATGCGAATTTTACTTGTACTCCTACTATATATAACACAATGACAATTATGTTTAAATTTCAAATAAATGTAAAAGTAATTTAATGAGGGGCCAATAATGTGTAGATGCAGTAGTAAGCCATCCGTTCAACGTCATCCATTTCTCTCTCTCTCTTTTATCTCTTCTCATTTATCTATTGTAAGAAGAAGTACGTACAGTACAGTTGATGATGGACAGGAGACGGTGACAGTGTGAGATGGTGAATGGACAAGTTTATTGTTTTTGAAAAGAGTGAATAGATGAGTGTAAGTAATCACTTGTGATATTGTAATGGAATGAACCTGTCATAAATAATGTCATGTCTAAATAATACAATTTGTGTATCTAACCTGCACAAATTCATTCAGTTCACGTAGACTTTAATAGTCAACATGGGTTGCACTTGAGATGCACTTTCTGCTTCGTCTATTCTGTATTCGACCATGCATCACTCGAGAAATTCAACCCCATAATATCACATACACAAAACACTTGTATTTATGATTCATCATCATCCGTATCGTAATGCTTATGAGAGCGATAGTGAGATTGTGATGTAGTTAATTAATTATAAAATGTTTTGACTTTACTTTTACTACATCATCCTTACGTAGATCTGTATATGGTAAAGTTTTGAAAAACAGAAAAACTCCATTGCATGATTCATAATTACTTGATAAAATATAACTTTTCAAATTTAATGGTAATTACATACATAACATACTACAATTCCCATGACCTTGTGTCAATTATTAAAAAAAACTGAAAGTATTGGCTAACTGCATGAATTCAAATAAGTAGTTTGCTATTTTTATACATTTTAAGATTCTCTACATGGGGCGTCTTGACTACTTTTGACTGGTTTCGGACTAGCGAATGTTGAGAATCTCAACTTGCGATATTTAATTATAAGATTCTAAACTAACTAGTTCACACTCGATGAAAAAAATGCATTTTTTTGCACAAATCTCATGAGTCATGACTAGACCAACATGTAAATATTGACATCTAAATTATAGTTATATATTTTTAACTCTCGCATCCATGGAATTGTCTATGAAATTTCCTTGTTAATTCAATTTGGCATTAAACAGGAATCCAAACATGGAATTATACCAACTTCAAAAAATTTCTAGTCACAGTCACGCCCATTTTATTTCTGTCTATAATTGTCTAACATGCTTTTATTTTTTATCCAGGTAGTCAAAATTCAAGGAATCCCCTGTAGTTTTCATGTTATTCAAGTCTCGTGTGTCACTATATTTTTCAACATTTTTTTACTTAGACTTTTGACAGACACAGGTAAGCATTGGACTACAGAAAGGTGTTTATTGATATCATTTTTAATCATGGACTGTGTTACAGAGTTACAGGATGTGAATGAATGTGGTCGTTGCTAGTTGGTACAACTTTTTTTTGGGCTGAACACATTGAGTTGATTTTTATAAGACTTGCTTCTAAATAAACACATTAAATATGTATATTAAATATTATATAGATTGACATTCAAGCAAATAAAAATATTTTAAATGAAACATTTTATAAATAATAATTTTAATTTTAATTATACTAAAATATTGTAAAATATATATACACATAGTGATGAACGGCAAGAGAGGGAAGGGAACAATCTAGTTTTAATAATTAATGTAATATTTCCCTAATTAATGTTTGTTTTTTTTTCTCTCTCTCTTCAAGATTGTGCTACCGGTGTGAAACTTATAGTAGTAATCATAAGAAGAAGAGATTAGCATCATTTTTACATCGTTTACAGTTTCAATTTTAAACAATAACCTATGGCCACACATTTTACTGTCTCTCTTTAAGAAAGAGAGAGAGAGGACAAAACTTTGTGTCATTCTGTACTTGATGCTGCTTTTTTATCTTCATTAAAATATTTTATTTTACAGCAATTTTTTACTCGTAAAAAAATTACATTTATTTCTTTACTAAGACAAATCGGATGGATAAAAAGATTAAGAGACAAAAGAGAGAGAAAAAATAAACTCGTAAAAATTTCAACAAAATAAAAAAATAATTATAACGGGGTTACTTCATTCCTTGTTGTGTACAATTTATTATTGATGAAAAATTCAAATCTAAAGGCCTTCCACCCCAGTCCCAGTATCAAATGTACAGTGTGAGTTTTTCCAAAGTATATGGGGATGAACGGGGACAACAATTTCCCCAACTTTGCCATGTTAAAA
>JAQIVZ010000511.1:0-63396 GCA_034700945.1 Arrhopalites spinosus
ATTACAATTTTGGTGCTCTTAAAAAACATTCTAAGCTTTGACGAGGGGAATGAGGTTTTGACGCAGAGAGTATATAGGCTTGATGAATCATACTAATTTTATACACAATGTGATTACATACCTTTTGACGATCTTCTTCATGGGTAAGGTTATTGAAACAAGTAGTACAATTGCACAAATGACAAAATTCTCCATTTGCAAAGCAATCACAATAGAGTTTTAAACATTGCGATTTTGTACAATTACATGGCTTTCGTGGTCTCATCCCATTAGGTTCAAGTAAAGATCGGAATGATTCATAGTTTCCTCCACCTTGTTGCTGCTGTTGTTGTTGTTGTCCCACATTACTTAATCCTGAAGAATCGGATGAATCTGAGACAGCGGCTGGACGAATTGGAATAGGTTGATTTGACACTTCATTTTTTACCTGCAATACCAGACAAATGTAATAAAATTGAACAAAATAACAGCAGTAGTACTATATTCAAAGTATACGAAATAAATATTTTCAACACCCATACTAGTACAATATACATGAATCATAATTATGCTTCCCACTTCACACGACTATTCAAAATGTGTATAACATCTATATTACTAGTTGTCCAGATAAATGATGGTTAATTTTTAAACATATTTTGTGTATACATATGGATATTTGACATGGAGGGGAAAATTAAAATGATGATAAAGAGGAATGAACAACTAATAATTTTTCGTAGAAAAGAAAGGTAAACCATCCTATACAACATTTTTTTTACAACTCACCACATAATTTGGAACAACAACATAATTACTAAGGCCTTGATTTTGTTGATCACTTGATGAAAGGAGAGTCATAGTTTGACTTGGTGATGGTTTAGGTGCAACTGGTTTTGGTTTTGCTGCTATTGGAACTTTACTTGATGGAGAATTGTTTTTATTTTGAACTAATTGCACGTAACGAATCTAAGAGGAAAATTTTACAAATATTCAAAAAATTGAAAGACGTAATAGAAAGGCACATTGGTATGTAAAGAAAAAATTATTCTACTAAACCAATGCCAAAATATTTACGACAACTTTTGGAAACTATTAGCACAAACTTTGAGCAGCAAGAAATAATAATAATTTTTACAAAAAGATCTGTTTAGCAAACTTTAAAAATGGATGGTTTACCTGATTTCCACCTGCCATTTGAACGAGTTTACCTCCCTAAAAAGTAGTATAATAAGGGAGTCTTTTAGAACTTTGAGATTACAAAAGGATCAGACTTATAAGAAAGAGAGAGAGAGAAAGAGAAGAGAGATTTGATAACTACAGGGTGGTGATATTTTGATAAAAAAATTTACTACTACTGGACATTTTGTGCATTTTATATCGGTCTACCTATACACCCTAATTTATAATAATCCACAAAAAACCCCCATAGTCCATGTGTCATTGTAATGCATTCCTTAACTTGAACTTACTTTTTTCCAGAACATAAAATGTAACGAATGAGTACACACATACACACAAACAAGCCTATCATGAAGTCTACACAAACTTTTCTTTTTCAAAAAAACTATACTATAAAAAACACAAAAAATTAACAAGTTCAAAATTACTTGTAATGGTGAAGATATTGGGGTGAGAACTGTTCCTTGTTTCATTAAAAATCGCTGTGTAGTAGAAGTTTGTTGTTGATCACCAACTGGTATTGGTGCAGGTAAAATTTTTGCTGGACTCCTAGCTTGTTTCTTTTGTTGATTATTACCAGTAATTATAATATTTTGACCACCACCCTAAAATAAATTAATTTGTAAGAAAGAGTTTGTTGGATCCCTACATACTTCTTTTTTTTGTAAGAAAGAAAGTTCTATTTTTGTATACAAGAAAATCTACATCAAGAAAATCTTACTTTGACAACATTTGCTCCTGAATTAATTAATCCTTGTAAAGAGTGTGCATCAAGAATTAATTGTTGTGGTTGTTGCATGTCCCCACTTTGACCTTGTGCTTGAATAATATACTTAATCTTGACAAAAGAAAAAGAAAAGAATTATCACACACAATACTCATCAATTACATCAAGTTCATATTATAAAAAGAATCCACAACGCATTGTAAATGGCAATGCAGTACAATAATTCACAAAAATGACATAATATGCATCACCATGTAATAATATTTTTTGACATAAAAAATACAATTGTACCTGTTGTTTGCCTGGTTGTTTTTTCGGGGTAATAATTTTCGAAGTTGTTGAAGAAGACATTGAAGTGACGGGTTGAAGAGTTCCGGTATTTGGATTAAATACCGCTTCTTGAACACTTAAAAATTGTTGTGGTAGACCTTGATCTTGGTCCAAAAACTGGTCATCCTGAGCTGAAGTGATCACTTCCTCCACAATATTCTCAGTGTCCATCATTTGGTCAATGGCTTGATCCATGGAAATATCTTCCTCTTCCTATTGTGCCAAAAGAAACATTAACATTTCAATTCATTTCCATCTGTACAAAAAATTACAAGGACAAATAAAAATAGTTGATAAAATGAAAAAATCCATACCTGGTCATTATCCCCAATAATATTCCCTTGTGAGTCGACAGCATGGAGTGTGATGAGATCGTGCATTGAAGTCACATTATCGTCAATGATGTGATCATGGTCTTCCTGGTCATCATTATCGTCTCCAATAATTTCCTCGACAAGTTCTTGAGTCTCGGCATCAGCACAATCCATGTCATTTGGGTCACCGGAAGTGAGTACTATGGTTGACCCCTCCAACTGTTGCAATAACTCTTCGTTCAAGTCCGACATTGTGACCACAAATTATGATATTTCCAACTTGTCTTTCTTCCACTAATTTTTTCGTATTTTCATAAATATGACGCTCAGAGTTCCCTCCCTTCGCGTCCACAGAAGAACTATAACACAGAAGGACAGTCATATAAGACTAGGGTGCTGTTTTTTTATTTTACATGGGCAAGGATACAAGAGCCAATCAAATCCGGGGAATTACCTATATGATGCATAAGCATTTCTTATACTTGCATACATCTGGCTATACTTTTGCTCCGCCCCCTATATCCCGGCTACTCAATGGTCTTCCTAGTGGCAGAATTTGAATGGATTTAAACGTGCTTTGAACAAGAAAAATTTGTGAGCTCAATTTGCGGTGGAAAATGGCAATGTCCTCAATAGAAGACGATTACATTCCTGAAGATGTAAGTCAATTAAAAATATTATTTTGTCCATTCATCTACTCTAAAATGTCATTTTTTATTCTTTTTAGGAAGTGGACGAGTCCGCGAGTGAGAGACTTTTAGGACTAACGGAAATGTTCCCTGAACCCCTCAGAAAGTCAGTAGGGAAAAGTGTACGACTAACTTCTACAGCAGTCAAGAGTAAGTTTTTTTCCCCCTTTATTTTTTTTTCTTACTTGTGGTTAACTTTAATAATGTTAATGGTGTGACGCAAGAATGAGAGTGAAAGAGGAGGAAGGCATACAGTGTGTGTTGATTTGGTATTGTGTAATGGAGTAATGTATGTTGACTACATTGTTCGTATTCTAACTCGTTCTTGTCTACATTTAAACAGAAGCTTACGAGCTGTCCCGTACTATAACTTGGGTAGTTTTTGCATCCTCAAGCTTGATGTTCGCCCCTGTACTGTTTGAGATGGAACGTCATCAGATGGAGGAGATGCAGAAGATGCAACAGAGACAAATGTTATTAGGGCCAAATGCTGCTTATTCTCGTTAAAAACAACAGAGGAGAACAATATAAAAAAATTTCTATCAGCTCCTTAGTTGAAGTAATCAAATATTAAACAATAAGAGTCAGTACAGTAAACCAGTCAATAAACATATAAATCAAACAATAGTAATGAAAAAAAAGTGTGTGTAACAACAACTCTTTTAAGTAGCCTTCTTCATTGTCAAAAAAAATCAACGTCAGTGTCAGTTTTTTTTAATTTTTAAAAAAAAGTAAATAATTTTTTCTTCTTCAAAAAATAATAATATAACAACGATTTAACTGGAATAGTATAATAGTTCATCATGTTGCGAGTAATACAGTCCTCCAAGAGGCTTTTCTCTCAACATGCTCAGTTGGCTAAAATTTCGGATCCTCTTCAAAAATCTTTAATGTCCGAAAAGTGTATTCTTGTGGATGAAATGGACAATGTCATAGGGAGTGAGAGTAAATTGGATTGTCATGTCGTCACCAACGGTACTGTGAAATTACATCGAGCTTTTAGTGTGTTCCTCTTCAGTTCTGAGGGTAAACTACTCATGCAGGAGAGGTCAAAATATAAAGTCACTTTCCCGGACATGTGGACCAACACTTGTTGTAGTCATCCACTTTATCATGAAAGTAATGGAGTTGAGGGTGTCAAATTGGCAGCCACAAGGAGGCTAGAGTACGAGCTTGGTAAATATAAAGACTTTTCTATTTTTTTATCGAGTTTTTCCTTTTAAATAAAAGCAATTATATAATTTCTAAAGAAATAATGTACCTGAGAGAAAAGTGAAAAGGGTTATTATGTTTCATGATAAAATAACTAAAGGTATCTTGTCTCTCTGTAGGTATTACAGAAATTGAGCCTCAAGATCTCAAGTATTTGACAAGAATTCATTACATGTCATTGTCCGGGACTGATGGTAAATGGGGTGAACACGAAATTGACTATATACTCTTTGCAAAGAAAGATGTTCGATTAGACATCAACCACAACGAAATTAGTCAAGTTAGATATGTGACTCAAGAGGATTTAAAGAGCATGTCCAATTTTACGCCTTGGTTTCGACTCATTCTTCAATCCAAACTACCACTTTGGTGGAATTCTTTGGATAATCTACAACCATTCAAGGATCATTCTTCTGTTCTCAAACTTTCTTAATAATAATTTTATTCGAATTTGAACTCTGTCTCTCTCTTTTGTATTACAAATTTACAATAGTTGCCTAGTGGTTTATAATAGTAGCTAATAATCTAACGATAAGTTAAATAATATTATCATTGTATAATGTTATTATCCTTTGGGTACATCAACCTGTTTATCCTTGTCATATGATGCAAAAAAAAAATAATAAAAAAAAATTGGGGGAAGTACTTGAATAGAAAATAATGTCTGTGTTCCGTCCAAATTTATTCTCTGGATGTGTTGGAATAGTGACTGGTGGAGGGACAGGGATTGGCCGAGCTATAACCTACGAACTCTTGACCTTAGGTTCGACCTTTTTTTAAAACTTTTTTTCTTTAAATTGGTGTCATCAAATTCATGTCGTATTTTTATTTTGTTTCATATTTTTCAAATTGATCTCAAGTGGTTGAGCACTTGTTTTTTTTTATTTATTTTATAATTTTATTGCAAATTAGTACAAGACAGTCTTGTCAAGACTTGTTCTACAATTATGCAATTGTATTTAATTTTAACCGATTTTTGACATTTCCCTTGTGTAGGCTGTAAGGTTGTCATTGCATCGCGAAATACTGAGAGATTAGAAAAAGCAGTAGAGGAACTGGGAAAAGTTGGAGATGTGACCTCTATTTCATGTAATATTCGGAAAGAGGAGGAATGCAAGTTAGAGAACTTAAACCATACATAATTATGATATTTCATGTACTTAATAAATATCATATTCCAGAACATTAGTCTCAAAGACATTGGAGAAATATGGTAAACTTGACTTTTTGGTCAATAATGGTGGTGGTCAATTCATGTCAGCAGCTGAAAACATCAGTTTGAAGGGATGGAATGCTGTTGTAGAGACAAATTTGGTAAAATACTTTATTCTTTTTATAAATATTTGAATCTATACTGAACCTTTTTAATTAATAAATATTAATGCTGTTAATTTTTTTTTTTGCACAGACTGGCACTTTCCTCATGTGCAAAGAAGGTAATTACTATCATGGTATTATTTATGTGTCCATCATGTTCAAGGACAATAGCTTTATATTATGATGCAATTTTCATTCAACTTGCTTAACTAGTTTCGTTTTTTAATCAATGCGAAAATCTGTTGTTTATACCTTTCAGCGTATGATCAATGGTTCAGATCAAATGGAGGAAATATAGTCAACATTATTGCAGATATGTGGAGAGGTACAAACCTTTATTTTGTAGCAAAATTTTTGCCATACTCTTTATAATCATGTAGTAAACTAATTAAACATGTAATTATTGGGATTGGTCAAAGTTATTTACTTTTAATGCTTAATTTTTAATTTTCTCGTCGTTTCTCTTCAAGGCTTTCCAATGATGGCTCATACAGGTGCTGCACGTGCTGGAGTTTTCAATCTGACCCAGGTAACCTTGATGTCATATTTTGATGTGTAGTTGATTGAAGTCAAGTAAATAGTTAGGTGGTGCTGATGGGATTCTTGTTCATTTTTTCTTTTGTGAATGAAAATCAGATTAATTATGTAATAGTCTCAAAGTATACTTATACCTAGCTGTTATTGCTATGATTTTTATGACACAGGATGTAGATACATAAATATGTTTTTCACGATTCAACAACATTTAAAAAATAATATGCCATCATTTATTGACATTCTTGTTAAAAGGATATGATTATTCTATATTTTAAATTATGTATTATGAATTTTTTACAGACGTTAGCAGTTGAGTGGGCTCAGGACGGAGTTCGTATTAATTGCGTGAGTTTTAACAATACTTTTGTAATTTATCCCATTGTTCAGTTTTATAAGCATTGCATTTTTGCACAATTAAAAAAATGTTTGTTTCTCCTATCTGAATGCAAGTTTTGTTTGGTGTCATTATAAGGTTGCACCCGGAATGGTTGCTTCCCCGACAGCAGCTGCCAATTATAAAATACCAAATATTTTTGATTCCGTCAAGCATACACTACCTAGCAAACGAGCAGGAGCTCCCGATGAAGTCTCAGCTGCAGGTATACATAAGGAATTTATCATTGTCAAACAATCAAAACAATCAATTGTTGTGAACTTTAAATAAACCATAAATATTATGTAAATGCAGTTTGCTTCCTATTGTCCCCTGGAGCGTCTTTCATTTCTGGTGAAACTCTTAAAGTTGACTGTGCGGGAAGCCTGTATGCTCAACTATTTTGGAACATAGACGGTATAAATTATAAATATATTTTTTCAATTATTTTTGTTTTGTGCTCCTCATGACGAGGTCAGACCTTGTACATTTACAAATATGTCATACAAAAGGAAGAGGGGAAAATAATGTGTGTCATAAGAACAATACCTACAGTTAGGATATTCACATAAGTACATATTTAATTTTGTCACCTACTGCACAGTACAAGTATTCATTTATTCAAGTATAATATATTGTAATAATAATTTTTATGTGATATGATTTTCATTTGTATTTTTTTTTGTCACAGATCATGACAAACTGCCCCCGTATACGTGGATACCCCAAGCCAAAATATGAAACAAAATAAATTGTTTGTACAGAGTTGTTATCATGTTAATATTTCCTCTTGAGATGACTTCATTGATTGGATGAGTAAAGTTTCTTTTGAACGACGAGGTGTAAATGTCAGACCTTCGTGGCAGTAAAAATCCTAATGAATAATATCGTATATTTTACTTAATATTTCTCTTTTTGTTGTGATTTGCATTGAATAAAATATAAAAAGACGTA
This sequence comes from Arrhopalites spinosus, assembly GCA_034700945.1. Classification (NCBI taxonomy): domain Eukaryota; kingdom Metazoa; phylum Arthropoda; class Collembola; order Symphypleona; family Arrhopalitidae; genus Arrhopalites; species Arrhopalites spinosus. The sequence continues at coordinate 7,615 of JAQIVZ010000511.1, forward strand.
CTATCTGATACACGACAACAATAGTTTAAAATTTGTATTCATTCTTACTTTGTGGATACTCATGGTTGATATGTCCAAAGAAGTAAAAATGGTAGAATCCACGTCTTTCATATATGGCTCGTCGATTAAATCGACACCAAAGCATATTTCCATCTAAATCCGAGTCCTCCAGTTCAATCAACTGCTAAACAAAATCCACTTGTTTTTTTAAATGGTTCCATTTTAAATTATAAAGTATAATATATGCTGTTACATACATCATTATGGGTGTATGGGGCTGTATGTATGCTATCAATCAACAGATGCTCAATCCGAATTCTTCCACGTTCTACATAGCATACGACCATGTCAGCTTGAATTAAATTTTCAAAATCTTCCCCAAATGCCACTGCAATGTATGTCTGTGTGGGAGAGGGTCAAAGAGTTAATGATGAGGAATGGATAAATATTCCATAGTTATGAATATATAATTGATTTTAGTTGGGAATTATGAACGTACATTATTATTTGGTAATTTTCCACCCATCGTGAACTGAAATTCTCCCTTTTCTCTTGAGTCGATATTATGAGAGAGGACATAGATAGACTCTCGGGGACCACAGGGATTCTGCTCCACTGGACAAACTCGAAAACAAGCAAGAGTTGTGCCACATCCGTACGCACTTATAGCTGTGAGAAATAAAAAAGAGAAAAAAATCGGAATTTACCTTTCATCACCTTTCTCCATATATTATTTACACTGCATTATATACTTATTTAGTCTAGGAAATTGATATCCATATCATAAGCAACTCAATTGACAGGAATAAAGAATTCCGCTTCCTTTCAACTTGACTGTATGTGTGTAGTCTTACTATTGTATAGTGGGCTATACATTTTAAACACGCCACACAGCATGCTCATAATAATCATCATCTGACAGTGAAAGCATCAAAGTGATAAAAATTTGCTCTACTTTTACTTTAGAAAGCAGATACTGTAGTGTTAAGTTTTTTTTAAAAAAAGGAGACTTACGGAACGGATTGAATTGTAGAGTTTTTGAAACGATAACCCAATAATGGATCCCATAACTCACGCTGGCACTGTATTTATAGAATTTATAGAATTTTCATGAATTTGGGACAGCAGCAGTGTCAAGGTTTACTCGCTGCCTTTTCACACCTACAACACTTGTACTTATGCTTTCTTTTCTTAAGCATATCAATGGAACTTTCTCCCTCTGTGTGTGTTGACATTTATTGAAAAATTGACAAGGATTTGTCTTTCTTTCTCGTTTACCCCACTTTTTACAGTTTTGTACATTTATCTTTGTATGATTTTTAAAACTAATTTATATTTAATTTTGGAAATTTTGAAAAGGAAAGTTTTAAGGCTTCTACTTGAAAATTGAATAATTTTGTTGTAAAATTTTGAGAAATAAAAATTAATTGAGTAGATTTGTTTCAAAAATGAACGTACATGAATCGAATATCTCCAGCCTCAGTGTCCGGTGCTGTCCAAATAAAAGTGATGTTGCCTAATTGAATTGGTTGCTCTCTATCAACAATTGTTGCAAAGGGAATGTCGAAACATGGAAGGTAGCTGTATTATTTAAATAAAGAAAGAAAGTTAATTGGTTTTGTACTCTACAAGTTGACCATGTTAAGTTACATTGCAAATTTCTTTCTATTATGTATATCACGTGCATAGATTAAGGAAATTCATTACAAATCATTCGTCTTACACAAATGTAGATGGCAAGTAACGGAATTGACCCACAAGCCCAACACCCCCACGAAGGAGCTCACCTCCCGAAACAATCCGACATTGTAACATCAATCCCTCAAATGATCCTCCTTCTATTTGTACTGCAAGACATTACAAATCAATTAACTTTTGTGCAAAACTTTCTCTTTGTCTTATTTTATAATTTCAGTACGCGAAATTCCTAAGTACTGTTAGAGTTAAAAATATGACATCATCATCATTTTAATTGTAACTCCAATTTATTATTATTTTCCTCTAATCACATCCTGTAAATATGTCTTCACCCTATCTCCGGATTCACATCCTTTGCAAACTCTACAATTGCATCCAATCTCTCAACACATATCCTCTCCTCCTCCTCTTCTTTTGCAATAAAACAACCTCCAGACGACTTAAATCTTAAGTCGGTCTCTACTCTCACTCTGCAATTAAACTAAAATAAATCGCTCTCACATTGATAATCCTCTCACTGTACTCTAATTCATTTTGACAATCATGTCATGTTATTCCACCGTTAGCCAACGGCTAAACAATTGTCAATAGTATTTGACATCATCATGTCAAATATTATTGTTTTTATCAGTACTTAGAAAGTCACAACTGTTTTTATAATATTTTTTTTCCTGTTTCCCCTCTGCATCAAAATTATTTTTTTCGCAAATATGTACAACATGAGACACTGTTTTTATGATGTTACATCATAATAATGTTGTATCTGTCCTTTCAAAATTGTTTTTAAAGAGATCACTAGACTAGTTTACAAAAGTTCTTGGACTTTCTCCCAACTTTCACTTTCTCTAAAAGAGGAATTTACTCATTACTTAGATAATACAGGACAAATTATATGCTAATGAAAATAATAAAATAAGAACTTACCCACAAGGTCAGAATTCCTTCGATACCTCGTACCTGGAACGTTAATTTTGAATGGGATTTCACCTTCATAGTCATGTCGTTTCTTTTTGTAATTTCGAGTCCGAGTACGACTGAGTCTGAGGTCATCATTGTAATTATGGTTATAATTATTATTAATATCTTGATTCCTGGGCACTAAATCTGTACAAGACTGTTCAGTGTAGCGATTAATACAGTGGACACTCACAAGATTAGCGATGAGCGTTGAAAGGAGTAGACTCTTCATCATGTTCCCCCCTCGATTGCCTCGACTCAATTGACCCAATCCTTGTACATGAGTCCAGGCCTTCGTCTCAAAAAAATTTTTTTTGCGTGTTGGGCGTGTGAGTGTTTGTAATGTGCAAAAAAGATCCGAGGACAGGTTGACAAATGAGTCTCTTGAATTTTAAATTAATTCCATCTCCGGTTCATTCGATTTCCTTTACCATCTATCTGCAAAATTGAATTCATAATTATAACGTTGTTGGGCTGTATATACACAGCAGTTTAAGGATAGAGAGAGAGAGAGTTTCCTGTTCCTTGAAAGAAATCGATTCCTCTCTTAAGTCTGTCCAGGTGTTTTAATGTTCTTATCCTTGTTTTAAATCCAGTTTATCATTATTAAATGTCATTGGGCAACAAACTTGTGTCAAACTATTAATGTACAAGGTTTCTTATTTTCACTTAAAATGCCTATGAGTTTCAAGGAATTTTTTAGCTATATCTTACATATCTTAGACTTGGTCTTAGACTTTCTTAGACTGTCATATGATCACAATTTGTTTCCAAGAAATGCAAGTTGGTTGACCAAAACGTGGAGAGGACATTGATATAGTAAAAAAGAAGGAAAAATTGAGAGAGGCTCAGTCGATGAGGTCATTGTTCATTATGTCGTGACTTGTAAAATTATACCTGTTTCAAATGCCCCCATTCATATTTAATTTGAATACTGAGCTCTTACTCTTCTTTATCCTTATAAGACAATTGACCGAATTACTAGCAGGATAGTTTATATAGTATCCAGTCACATGTATGGTTCCGTTATCCGAGAAAAGGAGAGAGTCAATGGACACGATTTGAGTAACATTACATAATGATTATTTTACTATAAAGAATAATGTGCCAATCCATGCTATAAGAATCAATCCCAAAATTTTTTGCACACGTGCAAATTCCTTCTGAGTACTTCCTCTCTTTTATAAAGAGGTAGTTAAATAGGCAGTCAACATAAAAATTCGCTTAATCTGATTAAAGACCGAAATTCGTTTCCCATATTTTCATATAAATATGATATCTATCGACGTCCTTGCCTTGTCGCTCGAAGGATAATTTAATTTTTTGGAAAAAAAAGTTCCTTGTTTTCTTTTTTATTTTGTAATACACTTCTTCATAAATTCTTCATCATGAGGTTAATAACCATCTTCAGGAGACACATGTCAGCCCATCGACTTGTCTACCCGGAATTTGGTGACCCCCTATCAGTTCTGCGACTAGAAAAATGCACACCGCCTGAGCCAAAACAAGGAGAGGTACATACTTGTAAAAATTTTATTTCATTATTTTCCTTATTAAGTTTTACATTATTCAACAAAGGGTCAATATTTTGTACGTATTATGTAGGTGATAGTAAAAATGTTGGCTGCTCCCATTAATCCAGCTGACATAAATACGATACAAGGAGTGTATCCATTGAAGCCGAAAACATTTCCGGCTGTACCCGGCAATGAAGGAGTTGGAACGATTGTTGACGCTGGCGGAAGTACAAAATATGAAAAGGTTTGACAATTATGATTTAGAACAGAATATTCAATTTTAAAATAAAAAGTACAGTTATTATTTATGAGATGTTGGTAATGGTAAACTATGCATGCCCATAATAAAGACATTATGAAAAATGTAAAATCTTCTAATGTAGTTTTGCAAGTTATTGTTTCCAGATAATTGCACATTAATAATCAAGTGTTTTATTTTTGTTTTTCAATAAAGGGTGACATGGTCGTTGTGGAAAAACAAGTCCTGGGTACTTGGCAGTCCTACATACGTGAAGCGGGGGACAGTTTCATCAAAGTAAGCCATAGCTTTGTATGCCTCTGATGATTTGATGATTAGTTAATTGATGTGTCTTCTGATTTTGTTTGTTTAAAGGTGGACAAGAGACTAGACTTGGTAGCAGCAGCCACATTAGTCATAAACCCACCAACAGCCCTTCGGATGCTCTTGGATTATGAGACTTTAAAACCCGGGGACACTGTGGTACAAAATGCGGGCAATTCAGGGGTCGGTGTTGCCGTCATACAATTATGCTCAGTTCTAGGACTCAAATGTATTTCCATCGTAAGAAATCGAGACAATATTCAAGAACTAAAATCATATCTTGAAGGATTGGGAAAGGACAGCATTGTCCTCACAGAAGAAGAATTTCGTACCTATAAATGTAGTTGTCAACTTGCTTTCAATGCTGTTGGTGGAAAGGCTGTTGCAGACCTTACAAAAGTTCTCGGTACGTGTTTAGTATTTTTAATGTACATTAACTTTCCAAATTCTCATTGTACAATGTAGCTTGTATAACAATTTTATAAATCATGTGACTATTACAGAGCATGGACGTACAATTGTTACATACGGAGCAATGTCCAGACAGCCAATGATGGTCCCTACCGCTTCATTGATATTTAAAAATATTGTACTCAAGGGTTATTGGATGTCAAGGTGGAAGTCTCAAGCTTCAAAAGAAGATGCCCATAAAATGTTCAACTATTTAGTCGACTTGTACATTCAAGGAAAATTGAAACCACCGAAGGTTGATAAATTTTCCTTGGACCAGTACAAGGATGCTATAGCCAACAAATCGAAAAGTCTGTTTGTATATTAAAATATGGCTCTTAAACCATTAAATGTGATTACTTTCTATAGTCTGGGAATAAAAGTCTGTACAATTAAATGTAATTTAATAGTTAAAAACTCTTTTAGTAGCTACTTACTAATATAGGATTCATTGAAAAACTACTGTTTTTTTGAACGGCATAACAAAGGTGGTGCTGCTCGTCCTGGAAAGTTTGTTCGCAGAGGAACGGTGGAAGAGGGGGAGGGGTGCGAAAGATTCATGATTTATACGTTTCCTTCCACTAATAAATTAACTTTTATATAAAATATGCAAATGTTCAGGAAATGACGACTTGAAAATTTCACGGCTTTTTATATCTGCAATTAAATATAATGTGAATTTTTTTCACAAATTCAACCCACAGTTTAGTACAATCTCAAGTAGCCTCGTTTCTCTTTAGTAAAATGATGCTGCCACACTTACTTAAAAATATATTTTATAAAAACTGATCAATATCAAGTCATTTATTAACAATGATTTTGGAAAATACAATCAGATTATACAAATGATTATGACCAATACTTTCAGCTTGTAATTGTAATGAGAGATCCTCCTCCACAGGTGTACTCAGGTAGCACTCTACGCCTATTTTCATCATTTGTACATTATAAAGTACCCTTGCCCTTGATGCACACAGATTATATAATTTAATAGGTATGTCAATACTCAATATAAAGTTCAAATGCACAAATTTGAAACTCTGGATTGTTTAATGGATAGTGGCGAAATGATCATGTTCACGGATGCAACGCATAATAAAAAAAAATTCTCCCCTTGTTTTTAACAACTCGTTTACAAGTCCATTATAGTCTGATTCTATGCAAGCATTTTAAAATTATGTTACTTTTTTTGAGAAGGAACTGTTATGCATACATACAGAGGGAGGATGGAATATATATTTAGAGGAACATGTAAAAAAGGGGGGCCTACAGGTATATATCAGATGGTTAAAAAAAGGGCATAGTAATCTAGAATCACAATCTCTTGTAGAAAAAAACTAGAGAATTTTTGCTCCATGTACAGACACAGACAGACAGAGAGTTTATAGGGTCTACTAGTAGAGAGGACTGGAGGAAGATAACATTTTATGATGTATGTATATTTATCGATTATTCAATAAAAACTGTCAGGAGGATGCAAGAGCAAGAAAAAAATAGAGAGAATGGAGAAGAGCTTTAAAAAATGTGAAATGTGTAGAGTAAAATTGATGCAGGATTTTGATTCCAAAAAAGTAAAAAAGAAAACTTTTTTTTTTAAGTTGATCCAATAAAAAGAGTCTCTGTTACTTTTACAAGTAATTAATTAATGGTTAAATTGAACAATTACAACAATTTTATCACCTCCATTAAATCTTGAAAAAAAATACTAGAAATACTACAAAAATACGAATGAAAGAAGTTACATGTAAAAAATTGAGACTGAAAGTTAGAAAAAACTGACAATAGAATTTGTACATTTAATCCATTTTGTGTTCAGTTATAAAGTCAGACTTTTAATAGAAATCCAGATAACCAGACGCTGAGGAAGAAGAGAGAGAGAGATTTCTTTTGATGGAGACTCATCCATATCCATTTCTATTGTTCCTCTACGACGATGACTACATGAGAATACTTGTCATAGAAGAGGGTTTGAGGGTTCCGGGTAGGGGGAAAGAATCGGAAATCGTAAGCTTAAAATCCAAGTGCCGACACAAAAAAAATCACATTTTTCTCTACAAATTTCATTTTCTTGTACTATAAATACATGCCAGGAACTGCAAATTTCCCCCAAAAAAATAATTTAAATAAACTACACAAGCATATGCTTGTTGATACATCTCTCTCTCCAATAAAAAAAATCCATATGATGATAAAATTGATAGTGAAATCAATTTCAGAGTAGGACAGCTGAGCCGATGAATCTCGTTAGCTATTTATTTCGTGTTCCGTAAAATAGAGAGAGAAGAGTAAAGTATACAGAAGGGGTGTACTTGAAGCATGAAAAGTGAGAGATGGCATTAGAGAGAGTTTGAAAGGGGTAAATTTACTACAGGTGAGCACAATTTGGTTACCTTCTCTCTCTCTCTCTCTCTCTGTCGTCCACTATCAACGAACAACTAATATGGATAAATGAGGATGAGTTTTTGATAATTAGACTCAACACGATTCATCTTCATTAAAACTCGGTGCCTACGACCTAGGGATAAATAGAAGGAGCAGGAAGGGAAGAGGAGGGGGGACGAAAATGATGCTTCTAAAAACGTGAGGAGAGTAAAATGTGAAATGTGACAGAGTGACGATGGCCCATCGTCGATGAGCCGGCGGGTTTTTTTCCCTCTCTCTCTCTTCTCCAACTTGAATAATTAATCATGATTTAAACTGTACAGTTTATGGTGTACAATACACCTGTGTGACTGGGGATGAAAATAAAAGTTTATGCGTGTCTGAGATTGTGAGAATATGACCAGCTGATTGGTAGTGGTACTGGCTAGTACATAGAACTAAAATAAAATAAAAACTCCAGTCACTAAACTCACCCATCTCTCTCTCGCTTAAATATCTCTTCATATATAATTTCATGTGTACAAGTATCTAGTAGCAATTTTAGTCTATAGTCTATAAGAGAGAGAGAGAGACTCCTCATCGTTTATGATTAATGATTTTTTGTACATTTTTACTCTTTAGTTGCTCCAAACAGAAATGTCTTTGTATGAGACTCTCTCTCTATTTATGGGGATATTGGTTGGTCAGTTTAGTGAATACACAAAAGGAAGATGGCTATGGAGTATGGACATGAAAGGGAGGGAAGGACCTATTGCCAAAAATCTGATTAGGCAAAGAGAACATTTTACCAAGTGGAGTGTTAAGCTGATAAAAACTGGAGTGTATTTTACTCTCTTTTTTTGTGTCCTGTACTCCTATCTATCTATATTATGGTCCTTTAATGTCCTCGTCCTATGGTTCTCTCTATCTTTTTTTATATATAAATTCAATGTCTCTAGAAAAGGCCCTGCCAATGCCAAAGGGCGACGACAGCACACACACAAAATATTATTTTATAATAAAAGAGAAAATCACGTCCGTGACAATGGATTGCAAAAAAAAGAAGAGGGACAAGTGTAGAGGAGGACTAGTACTTTATACCAAAAAAAATAGTAGAGAGATAAATTTCACTTTGGACATCGTCATCATCTCACTTTTCTCTCTCTTTTGACTCCTTATTTACATCCTTCCTCTTGGCATCCAGACACTCATGAAAATTTTCAATGTTTTTCTCCAGCAAACCAAGCAAAAAGTCCACTCAAAATCCATAAAAAGTCTCTGTTCCTAAATACTAAAGTAAATTGTATGCAAAAGTTGTCTTAAATTAAGTAATAAATAAATTAATAAAAAGTTGTATAATTAAGTTTTATATCGCATTTTAATTGTAACATATTTTTTCTTTTTAGTTAGGATGAGGTTCGAGTAATATCAGTTAATGTATAGATTAATAGGTAGGTTGTTGTTTTGATTATTTATTTATTGTTTCTTCATTTTTTTTCCTCCTCTTCTCGAGTGGTTTGTTAATGATGTTGTAGGTATTTTTAGGTAGTGATATATAATGTTAAGAGTATGTGTACACATGATGATATGTATGTAGAACAATAATGTAGGAATTATAGTTAATATTTTATATAAGTAAAATTGTTTTTTTTCTTTTTTTTGTGGGTTTTTTTAATCTACCACCATCGGGGTTGAATGTAGGGATCATTGGATTGATGTTGTGGTGGAGGTGGTTGACAAAAGTCAAAAGGAATGATTGGGAGATCGTATGAAGTCTTTTGTAAATGAATATGACAAGGTTTCCCATCTCGAACTAACACGGGCACTGCCACTCGACGAGGACTCGGGGCTGGACTTGAAGGGGATCTCGTTCTTCTTTGTTCCCTCTGTGCTCTCTTTGTTTTGTACCTAAAAAATACATTTCAATCAATTATGCAACCATTTCTACATACAACTGCTCAAAATGCACCTAGGTCAGATTCTAGGTCAATTTTTTAATAAAATACCTATGATTTTGAAACCATATCTTGACTTGTGTGGGGGTCAACCTAATTTGTCAAAAAAAGATCATTATGATGTTAAAAGACAATTAAATTAAATTAAATTTAAATATTAATGAAGAAGTGAAACTAACCGAATAATTGAAGCTAAATGTTCACGTCTGTAAAAGAATCGATAAAAAAAATGGTAATTGTTATGAACTGTGAAAATTGTGAAGTATTTTTGAGATGGGAATGGAAATATGGATTAGAATGGATAAAAAAGTTAATAAAGTTGACATTATTCACTTACTCAGGAGCACTCAAATAACGTTGCTGTCTAAATCTCCGTTCCAGCTCATAAGTTTGTGTCTTGCTGAAGAGAACCCTCCGTTTCCGTTTTTTGCATCGACTACTACTCTCAGACGACCCCGAGTTGCAATTTGTTTGTCCATGAGGAACCCCTCCACCACCACCCCGATCACTCGTTGGATTTGGATGGGGTAGTTGACTGTTGTGTAGGGTAGAGGAGGAGGACGAAGACTTGATGATGACCTCGGTGGTGGATGTGGAGGAGTCTGCTGGGACAATATCGATGTTCCTATTCATCTCCTTCTCATTCGATGATGTTGAGTCGGGGGAGAGGGGCGGCTGCTCCTCTTCCTCTTTGTTACATTCTGCAATTCAAACACACTCACTCTAGTAAAGTACAAACCAACATTTTCTTCGTCTCATACTCTACACCCAACAAAAAATTCCTCTCCTCCTTTTTTTATAGACGAATTTTGTGGTGAGGTCAGCGGAGAGCGGAAATCAACGCACCCAATTCTACTTTTTTTCTCTTTTTGTCAACTTTTTCCTCTCTCTCTCTCTCTCTCTACGTCTTTTTCTTGTCGAGACTGAAAGGGAGCCGGATACTCAATACTGTAGTCATATGTATACTTCTTCCGCCTTATGCATTCAATTGGATTAAATGTCTTTGACAATACTACAAACTTTGTGTTCCTCTCCTCCTTCCCTTCTCTCTCTCTCTCTCTTTTCTTTACTACTTTATTGATCCTTTTATTTGTACAGAACAAGGAGAGAATAGCCAACTATACTCGACTACTTTATCACCCTCCCCCTCCTCCTCTCTCTTGTATAGAAAATTCTGTACTATTAACTCGTATCATATCTTCTTCTCAACTTGATTTAATTTATTGGTAATCTTCACACGACTAACGTGTCAATTGTCCTCTCACTAAGCTCTCTCTCTCTCTTTCTTCAGCTCTAACAAACCAAAAACATAAAAACTCACAACAAAACGAGATTTCTTTCTTCAAAAAAAAAAGATAATCTTCTCTTTTTTAACTTGTAAAAAGTTTAGTCTGGCATCTCTACTACACTGTACGTTTACAGTAGTACTAGATACTATTGTAAATGTAGTCCCATTGTCATTTTTTATTGTAAGAATTTTTAACACAATAATAAAAGACTAAAAATATTCTACTAATAGAGTCAATATTGTTAGACTAGACTTGTTTAATTTTGTAATATATTTGAATTTTATTGAGAACAACTCCAAATTTGGTGGAGAATTAATAGAAGAGAGAGAGAGAGAGACGGATATTAAAAATAATTTTTCATGATTAGTAGAGAGAGGGATGAGTGTGACATATAAAATGGAGGGGGTGGGGGGTGGGTAATTCATTCATTTCTAAATTGGGTAAAGGACGACGTTTGAAGAGAGAGAGAGAGAGTAAAAGTTGGTAGGGACGAAAAAGGCGAGTAAATATTGTGGCACTTAACACTCGGACAATGAGACTGACAAGGGAGAGATGGAGAGAGACAATGGGACGGTGTGTAAATGAGAAAAGTGAAATGAACAAAACCGAAAAAGGGATGATATAAAAGAATATAAATATAAACTTTACTATCGTCACTGAGACAAAGTTAAAAGACAGAAACGAGACGACGGTAGGGAATCCCCCTGACACGTCAAATTAGTTTCCCCTTAAACCATCATCCAACTGGGCCAAATTGAAATAAATACATTGTCTCTCTCTCTCTCTATTTGTATGGAGCGCATCCCACTTTAATAAAGTGAAAGATACTGACTCTGATGTGGACAGACTTTTCCATTGTCTCTTGTCTCAGCCACCTCCAAATCCCGGAAGGAAGGAAATGGACGAGAGAGAGAGAGAGAGACCGTGAAAGCGTGTGAAAAGTACACAGAGACAAAACACTAAAGGAATAACCGAGAGAGAGAGAGGATGACGAAATGAAAGTTAGTTTGACCCCCAAGTGAGTGTCTTGTTCGGTTAAATTGGCTTGTTTGACTTGTGTATGCCTACTATAACATCTCTACTACTCATCCTATTAGTCATCTCTCTCTCTCTTTTACACCCCCCATCCTCACCCTTGTTCTCTGTCTTTAATTCTTGTGTTGGAAAAAGCATTTGAAAATCATTAAAAAGTGGAGGCAAATGAGAGAGGAAACCTATTATTTGTTTATCTTAACCCCCTCCATTCCATAATGTTCTTCCGATCCATTATGACTTTTGGTTCTATAGAAAATGCACTTTATGCATTTGTTGATGCTTCCACTCCTTCCTCCATCCCTCACATTTTTTAACCCCCCAGTCCACATCGTCCCCAGAAAAGGGGAGAAGTGGCTCCCATAAAAAAATACAAAAGCACAATTTTTCGCAACAATCAGCAAATCTCAATGACTTGGAAAATGAATAAATTCTTAGATATTCCCCCCTCCCCCTTCTTCTCATCCTCATCCTCTTCCTTGTTACATGGAACATTGAAAATTGTGTTTTGGAGAGGGAGGGACGTGGACGGAAGTTGTTCCTCCCCACCACCACAAGGATTGTATTGTAATATTGGAATTGTGATTGTGTCTGAGAAGTATTTACATTAATCCAATATTCTACAAGCGTGTACTCTCTCTCTCTCTATTGATCTATTAGCCCCATGATTTTAACAAACAAGCCAAAACTTACATGAGGATACAGATTCGTCGAGTATTCTCGTAATAAACCCCAAGAATAGGGCCCTCTCTCTCTCTCTCTGTTATTCAGTGTGTAAAAGAGATGCCTTTAGGACCAAGCCTCATTTTTGTGTGTCCTTTTGTTACTTTGCCAAAAGAGCTGGGTAATTTGTACAACAAAAATACATACGAGGTATGAGGTATGGGTGCCTTGTACTCTTGTGTACATTGTAGAGATGACAGAGAGAGAGAGGGACTTGGTGTTGTTAAAAGTCTTTTGGCTTTGCCTCTCTCTCTCTCTTATTCAACATCGATTACCAAAAGTGAAACGGTAGGACGCTTCGGGTGAAAAGAGAACGATTACACGGGTCTCTGGGATTTTTCAGTAGAAGAAGAGAGAAAAAAAAGGTTCTTTTGTACGTCCTGGCATTGGGGATCCCCTCTATATGAATCTCCCTGTATAAAAATATATACCTCATCTCTCTTCATAGTCCTCTCATCTCATCTCTTACACAATTTCCACTACATATTCCTTTTTTTCATCTCTCTCTCTCTCTCTCTCTCTCTCTGTGCAATGGGGCTTAGTAGACGTTGTCACGCCTTCATATTATCCATTCACTTTTGAGGTTTTCTCTCTCTCTCTCTCTGGGATGAGAGATGAGATATAGTGTGTGTGTGTTATTATTGTGGTGGTGAAATTAATATTGATGGTAGGACGCACCAGGTGGGTATACATTCTCATTACGGGGTTCTTAAATCAGGAAATCAATGTGGGCGCGGTGAGAATGTATCCAATGAGAATCACAGAGCGAAACTGAGATGGGTCATTTTGAGTCCCACAAAAACCACTACCAACTCTATTCCCCGCATGTCATGTACATGCTGAAATACAAGAGTCAGAAACCAGCCTTTTTTTATTTCCATATCCGTATCCGAAAAAAAGACCCATTTTTATATTTACTTTGACAATTATTGAAGAGAAAAGAATATAGACTTTTTTTTCTTCTCTCTAGAGAGAGAGCTCTCTCTTTCAAATATGGAGGGGTGAGAATAGAAATTGAAGAATACAAAAAATTTCTTTTTTTTCGTCTCATTTTTACCTGACTTTGGCGGATCCGGATCCTGAAGGTCCAATATATCTCGAACATTAAATGTGATCGGTGGTTTTGATGTGGATGTGGCAGCAGCGGCCGCTGCGGCTGCACACGCTGTCATTCTCATCTCCATTAGCCTGTTGAGATTAAATTACAATTAAAAAAATATATTAAATTATTTAATTACAGATATTACTTTTATTTCTACCAGTTTTTTTAGCAGCTGATTTTTCCCAGTATAATTTATAATAATTAAAACTTTATTTAATGTATAATACAACTACAGGTATTAAATTCAACATGGAATCTGGTTTTTTTGGACAGATCATATTCATATTCGTATAAAATCATAATTTTTATAGAAATTGAAAGATTACAAAAAAGACAGAGAGGGAGAGAGAGAGGGGAGGGGCTCTGATTGAAGGATTTTTTTTGTGTTCACAAGATCAAAGTTGAACACTTGTAAGTTGTGACATGGATGATTACTAGGGTTTAGTCTCATTTTCATTGAATTTTCAACTGGAGGGATTATATTTTTTGAGGGAAAAAATGGATCATCGAATTTGGACATGTTCTTGTAATATTTTGACTCTCTCAAAAACTTTTCTCTCTCTCTCTCTAGTCCAATTGGAGATGAGAACAAGGTGAAAAAAATTGACAAGCGGTAGAGAGAGAGAGAGAGAGAGAGAGAGAGAGGGTGAGTTTTTAAAGGTAATAATAAAAATGCTGATAATAATATGGCAAATAATAATATGAAGTGGAATTTAGGATGGAGTGTATCTGTACAATGTTATTTTCTTCTTTTTGTGTGAAGGATTTTGTGTATCGTATCGATAGAAATGGGAGAGAAGGTTTTGAAAAGTGTGGAAGCTGTAGAATGGGAGTTGAGCATTAATATAATAATAATATGACCAAGAGGAAAATCATAACAATTTTTGACATTTGATCAATTGAAAGCATATTATTTTCATACTCTTTTTCCATGTAAATGTTGCTGAAAGCTGATTGACACGTGTCACGGTATGTTATACTTATTATGGAATGTTTTTCCCCTAACATTTTTTTTAATTATTGGTTTTGAGTGTACTCACTCAAACTTCTCTTATCCTCCTCTCCAATGTTCTACTTGAACTTTCAAGGGAATCCACTTTTTTTCTCTCTTTCTTCATCTTCTGGATCCTCAATGCCGATATGTGGACTATTTTTCCTTTGATCATACGAATATGTTGGATAATAATAATATATGCTACAATTTCCATGTTCAACCATTTTCTCTCTCTTTTTTAAAAAAGTTTTTTTGGATTCACACGCGTCTTTTTCTCTCTCTCCGACCCTTCTTTCATTCCTCCAGGAGTCTCCATCGTTTTTTGTTCTTAACTTTTGCTCCTGATCATTATCTTTATCTCTGTGTTGTGAGTTTGAGAGAGGAGTTGAGACTGTGTGAGGTTTACTTCTCGTTTTTGTTGCATTTTCATTTTGAAACACAAATTGTACAGATATAACAATGAATATTATACCTTGCTCTTTCTTGTAATTGGAATATTATATGTCCTTACACATACAACACTCATCATTCTCCCTAATTATTTTTATTCTCTTTTTATTATTATAATTATTATATTTTTTTTATCTCTCTCTCTCTCCTCTAATGCTCTGATGGATCAACGAACCACTTGATGTGTAGTATTTAAAACCAACCCTTTTTTTTCTTTATTTTTCGAGTATGGCTGAGGGGGTGTGTGCAGTCTACACATTTGTAGGAAATGTTCTTTTTTTTATTCTTCACTTTGTTTTTTACCCATTGGGCAAGAAGTTGAAATGTTCCAATTGTACCTACACTTGTTTCTCTTCATTTTATAAAATGAATGACATTTTATGTAAAAAATATGAGAATCCTTGAAGATCAATCAAGAAATGTTGAAATTGGAGTTGAATTTTTCCTCCATCTTTTATTTTATCAAGTGTTTGACTACAGTTGATTCAATAGAGATATTGTAGTAATATTTAATATTATTTTTGTAGAATTAACGAATACTTGTATGAAAATAAGGGTTAGTTTGTACTGATCAGTATAAGTTATACAGATCCTTTGATATGAAATGAAACAGATTGAGAATTTCCCCTCCCTGGAAATAATAAAAACTGAACCATTTTCATGGTCCTTTTTTTATTGTCCACTCAAGCAAAAAACTGTGAACCCTCAGTTTGTCAAGTTTGACTACTTGTCATTTGGCATGGAACATTTAGCTGAAAATGCAGAAATTCAACTAGTCTAGTCCTCCCTCATCCTTTTTCTATTTTTTGCAATGCATAATTTCAAATCATCGTATCTTCATCAATTAACTGAATATTTTACATAAAAAATATAGACTTTTGTCACAAAACTGACTTCAATTGCTCAAACTTTAATCAAAAAACAAATTTTACAGTGCTAGAAATAATCTCGAGACATGATGACACAAAAGGATGAGACTATAATTTTAATTTGACTATGTACATTCGTATCAGTGACTGTAGCCATTCCTTGTTTCTGTCCTACTGTTCCTCATCAAATTAAATAAAACTTGATGATCAAATGATTAGACGCCGACCACAGACATGGTCACAGACACATCATCAAAACAATTAAATATATATTACGACATTTTATCTTTACCCTTGACGCCTCTACAAGTTATACATAGTCTGTCTGTGTCTGTACTATGTAGATATACGAGTACAAAATTCCTAACTCTACATGGAAAAGTGTGTCAAAAATTATTTACGGAAATGTCACTTTTAAAAAAATGATGACGTCTAATAGGATCTAGAAAATGATGAGATACTAAATAAAACATAGCCCCCAAAAAAACCCCTAGAGGGAAAAAAAACAAAAGACCAAAAATTGTATCTCTTGAATCTACAACACAAAATTAGTGTCCATATCACGATGGGGGTAGTGTCATTTACAAGAATAACAAGCTAAAACGAGAGAAGAGGAGGGAGAGATATTTGAGGAATCGTATCAGCTGAAATGAATACATCAAAAAAGAAGAGAATATAGTGAGCATGTTAATAAATCGTCACTCACAAAATAAATTGTTACTCCTCTTCCTCAATATTTTATTCTCCCCCATTTCCCCTCCCTTCCATCGCTCATCACACAACAAGAGACTCATGGACTGTGTACATATGGACAAGGACCGCCTACGATTAAGTTGTGATCTTTTTTGATAATCACAGCCCGTCACCCAAACATATTACAAACCAACAAAAAACTTGAAACAGACGCTTTTATTACTTTCCCTCTCCTCTTTTTCATATTACTTACAGTCTAGAGAAATATTCTCTTGTGGCTCTTGATGATGAACATTTTTTTCTTTTTATAAAAATTTTGAATATAAAAATGATTAAAAATAAAAATTATTTTATTTTCAACGAGTGGAGGACTCGAATGAAACATAATGGGAGTCACTTCTATAGACTGGACTATAATAAGTAGACGATCAAGGGGTAGAGAAAACCAGTTTGGTTACATCTGCTTATGGTCTCTGTGTGACTAAATGATCATCAATGATGATGATGATGATGGGGGGGATAGAAATGACGCTCAATGTCCACATTAAAGGATCCAGGCTACATTGTACACTGTATATAGAGAAGAGTGGAGCCTTTAGCCTCATTTTTTACCTCTTGATGCTACAGACTGCCATTTTATATCTCTTTATTGGTTGCTAAATGTCTACTTGATATCTCCCCCCCTCTTCTCCTTTGGCTTTACAATTCCCTTTTATGGGGAGAGGGGTCTAATGGACTTGAGAGTCTAATAAAAAAAGAATTTTTTTCTCCCTCCCCAAAAACAGTTTTTCCTCTTCTTCTATTTCTTTTCATGTTTTTATTGAGTCTTTGACGATCTTCATGTTTCGTCTAATCAATTAAAGAATGATTCCTCTTTTTTTTGTAATTTATCAACATTTTAATATTTTGAAAATTGTTCCTTGAAATATTTTTTTTTGTGTGCATGATTCTTGAAAAACTTGTATAATTTACAATGGACATGTGAAAGACTAGATTTTTTAAATTCTAGTCTCTTGTTTAATTTTTTTTAATATTAAAAAGAATATTTGATGATCATATTCTATGACATGAATACAGGAAAGGAAAAAAATCAATTTGTCAAAAACTCGTCGTTGAGTAAGTCATAAAAAAAGAAGAAGATTGTAAAGTTTGATGGCCACTCCATCATGAAGATTTTTTGAACAGTTTAATTGGTTTTTGCAAACTTGAAAATGGAAATTCCATCGTCATTTTATTTTGACACGTTTGACCTATGCGGTTCTCTCTCTCTCTCTCAGCGGTGTGTACAGATTTGATTTTCACTTGAAAACAAGTTTTTTAACTTGACATCAAAGAGAATTACAGACTGACATTTTACATGACATTCAAAATAAAGAACTTCATGACAATTAGTCTGTGACAATTTTTCACATGCTACCACATACCAGATCATGTGCCAGTTTGAAGCTTGTCGACAATACACAGAAAATTATTCCTGTCTCGTACTGTATTTTACTAAAGTATAAAAAAGTGGGGATAATTATGTCTTGAAATTTTCATTTAAACATTAAATTAATTCTAATCAAGTCAAAGAGACACTACAAAATTTTAATTTATTCAACAATTCACGTTTACTACTTGTACAACTATCGGTCTCCTTCATTGTAAAAAAAAAGTTGAGTGGGTAGGTTCTTGGACTATTTAATTAAGTTGATTAATCTCTTTTTATCTCATGTACAAATTCTTTATCTTCATAAACCATCAGCCACCACTTGTTTCCTTTTATTTCAAGTCCTTGTAACTTTTTTTTTAATGGGAGCTTCATGGTCACACATCATCAAGGGTCTATCATAGTCTATCGTTGACTTTTGCACCCCTTTTTTGTCGTTACATTTATAGTCTCTTTGGTGTCAAATGAAAGTTCTATCAAAGTTGGCTCATTTCTCATTTGACCTAATTAACTGTAAAGTTAATTATTTATTTTTATAATGTACACTATTTAAAATTCATAGTCCACAGTGACACGATCCAGAGATGAAAAATGTAAAATTTTGTCTTTTTTAAATCCTAAAATTCACACCAATCAAATTTTTATGATGTCAGCTTTGACTTTTGAGACATTTTTAGTAGCAGAAAATAATTCAAATGAAATTATTATTTCGAAGACACAACATTCCTATAAATCTTGAGACTTTAATACAAAAAAAACAAGAAAGATTCATAATTCACAGTTTTGTGAGGCGTGAAACAAGACAAAAACTTGAAAAAATAGTCGATTCCACATTAAAAAAGGAAGAGGAAGGAAAAAGGGGGGAGAAAGATTAAGTAGAAATGTTAAAAATAAAAAAATGGTATAAATTGTCTCACATTCTCCAGTAAGTAGAGGAGCTGGTATTATTTCCGGCGGTCACAGCACTAAAATTATTTGCACCCGTGGCCCCGCCAAGTAACATCCAAGCGGCAGCTCGTGTGGCTGCATTTTGTATGTAACTGTCAAATTTTTTGGACTCACTATTAAAAGAACTTGATGACTGTTGTTGTGACATTGTTAAAAATAGTTAATTGTAATTAAACTTGATTCCTTATTAATAAAATCCCTCTCTCTCTCCCTTCGAGACTGTCTCCTTCACTGTGTGTGACTTTTTTGTATGGTTTCGTGTCGAATCTCTAGATTCAACTGACTGACGTTTTTTTTTGTTGAAAAACATTTATCGTGGGCTTGTTAATCTTACATCTTTCTCACATCCACGCATCTTTCGTACAATTTTATCCAGGGTGGACCATCAGACCACATGGCCACCTCCTTCTGTGTCTCCCCTTCTGGATTATTGGGCCAGCGTCGACGACGCTGGGCGGGGACACTCCACCCTGGGAACATCCTTGTGGATTTTTGGATTACAATTTTCAACACCTATCATGAGTGCTTTCCTGACTTGATGACAAGAGCGAGATGCTCATGGGATATAGAGAGACTCTCTCTCTTGTGAGGATCAAATAAATGTTTCAAAATATTTTCCAAATATGTAGTCACCACACGACACTCTTCGTCAACTGGCTAAGGGAGAGGAAAGGGATGAGGGTTTTCCTACATAATGAACATGATTCTAAAGACGGAATGAGATGACGGACACATTCAATTTAACAACAAAACAAAATAAAATCTTTTATGCATAACATTTTTGGCGACAAGCAGTCTCTCTCTCTTCAAATTTCAAGTCCAAAGTTTTGTACACCATGATGTACAATATCTGTAGTGGATGTAGATGAGGATGATGGGAGTGCGTGGGTTCAGCTTTTTTTTGAACGAGTCGGTGGACAAAAAGAAGAAATTGGAGGGACCACCACCGAAGGTGTGAAAAGACCCTTTGGCTACTCGTGTCCTTAATAACTTCCGGATTTACACCTCTCTCTCTCTCTCCTTTACATGTATTCCTTCTTCTTGTGGATTTAAGGAGGCTTGTCTCTCTCTCTCTTTGAAAAGAGATTTTTAATTCATTTCATGTACACATACTTAGGGGTAGTCGTTAGCTTAGTACAACGACTTTAGTTTTCTTTACAAAATATATTTATACAAATGTCTCTGTTTGTGTGGGACCAATTTCAAGCAGGACATTTTACTTTGAGAGCAATTCAAATTCCGCCTTTTTTTTATTCCTTTTTCTTCTTTTTCTGATTGGGTAAAATTCTATTATACAATTTGTATCATCAAGTCCAAAATACATTACATATTACATTACTCATTTTATATGGATCTCTGGTCCCTAAGGCAGAGGCTTGTAGGTGCTTCTCCTTCATCCTTGTGGTGCTCATATTTTTGAGTCCCTCCTGATTAATTATAAAGAGGAGGGGGGGGGGGAGATATTAGATGCTTGAGGAATTTTTTGAACAGATTGGATGATGGGATTATAACAAATATAACACAAAATAAATGTACAAGATGGGATTAAATCCCTTTACGTGTATTTATAGGCGGAAAAAAAAGTTTTTCTGACGCTTTAAAACTTTGTGAATCGGCAAAGTGTCAATGGAATGGTCAAGCCTTGGTTGACATTGTCAAAGAATGTTTGACGGTGGATGAAAGAAATTTGTTATTTAATATTTTCTACATCTCAATACTCTTACGTGGGGGGTTTCCCGTTTTCTTTCTCATCTCTTCTCTTTTTTTTAAATGGTCAATTTATTTTTTTACTATATACATTATATTAAAATATTTAAATAATAAATAAAATATTTAAAAAAAAATAATCTTGAGAATTTATTAAATTTGGCCATGTTCCCTTGAATTAATTGAATATAATTGAACCAATTTGTATTTTTGTAGAACCTAATAAAGGTAAAGCCGACAATGTGAACAATCCATGTCATCCAACCTGTCAATGACTCTTCAGTGTAGTTCGTAGTAAATGAGAAATTTTAAAAGGAGGAATTAAATAAAAGTAGTCACAAATGTTTAGAGTTGATGAAAGAATAAAATAATAAATAAAAATATGTAAAGTATTATGGAAAAAAAGTCCTTGGACAATCCTTTAGAGGAAATAAAGTGGTGTTTAGTATTGTTGGGAGAGTATTGTCCTCAGAGACTCTCTACCT
This sequence comes from Arrhopalites spinosus, assembly GCA_034700945.1. Classification (NCBI taxonomy): domain Eukaryota; kingdom Metazoa; phylum Arthropoda; class Collembola; order Symphypleona; family Arrhopalitidae; genus Arrhopalites; species Arrhopalites spinosus. The sequence continues at coordinate 28,836 of JAQIVZ010000511.1, forward strand.
TTTCAACAGGAATTGGACAATGAACAAAGTGTCCAGCTCAACATTGTAGAGAAAAAAAAGAACAAGACGGAGAAGAAGTGTCGTACATACACTTCTTGTACAAGAGTATAGTGTTTCCTCCTTTATTCAAAGTTGAATAGCCGTGTAATGGCCATAACAACAATGTGTCGTGGGGGCTCGTCATTTGGGTCATCATCATTCAAACATATCCATGTACAAATTTTACAACCAGGGAGATCCTCCCTTGTTATGTACATCTCATAACATCCGGTGCTAATTTTATCAGGTTTTATCACCACAAGAATCTTTTCATAAATCAACTTTTCTTTAAAAAATCATTTCAAGTTAACTTTTTTTCACAATTAAAAATAACAGATACAAAATAAATTCACAATTAATGTATTTAATAAATTAAATTATGAGTTACAAAGAGATTTCAGAGATTTCTTTGAAAAGACGAAAATGATACGCGTCCAAGGCAGCCCTCATACTGCGTCATCTAGCTTCCGGGAATCACACGTTTTTCACTGACAAAAACTGATCAAAAAAACGTTCAAAGCCTCCCCCAACTTTTGCTTTCACCAAAATTTTCTCATGAAATTTAATTCTGATAATTTATGCATTGAATAATTAATTGCCCATGATTTTTTACAAAAATTGCACTCATGTAAAAGTGTGAAAAATTGTATATTTTTTAATTGCGTATGTCATGTAAAAAAATGTGTAAAAAAACAAAGACAAGAGACTAAAAATTGGCTGTTAATTTGTAACATTGTTTGTACATGTAAAAAAACCGGTATTAGTTTTATTGTAAAATATTTAACAAAAACAAAAAACATTTGTGAGTTTTCTTAAAATATTAATATATATTTAATATATAAAGTATTTGACAAAATGGAGTGATCAAAATGTCAGTGTCATGATTTCTTTTCCAAATTCTTTGATCTAACATTTTAAAAAATGTACAAAAATGTATATAAAAAATGCCCACCCATATTTGTATCAATAATCATCCCAAATTTACATCTCATTTCATATTAACTGAAATAGGAGAGAAATTGAGGTTTTTTTCTTATATATTAATGTTTTTTTTTTGTTTTGTATCAAAAGAAAAAGAATTTGTTGTTTTTTTACAGGGAAATGGAAGTTGTTCTTTTTAAGCGAGACCAAAGAGAGCCAAAAAATGAGGTGCTGCCATGAAAACCAGAGGATTCGGGCATAATGATAGAGTCCGGAACCCCGTGTCGATACTCGGGGTATTCAAACCATCGTTCCACTTTTGACCGAGGTGTCAACTGTATAAATAAAAATTTCATGGGGAAAAAAAATTTCATATATTATTCTTTATTTACTTTGAGAAAGCATTTATAATAAAATTATTATCTTAAGATGAATATATTTTGTGATACAGTTAAAGAACTCGTCATTCATAAGTATAATAATTTAATGGTTGTCCTCCTCAGACAAAAAACCATAAGAGAAAATGTGTCAAACAGCAGTTTTGTACAGAATTCAATTCTGAAACTAAAAACTAAGTTTATTGACCTAGGTCAAGATAGATATGGGCGACTAGCGCAAATTTTTTAAAAATAAAATTGCGGTTCCTTTTTTAAAATTTTAGCTATTATAAAATATTATTTATATTCTTTGTTTTTTTTCTGACTAGAAAAGATTTTGTTCCAAAATATGTAGCCCATTGTCAATACAGTTGCGGTATGAATCACATTCGAGCTCATTAGTAAATTTACTAATTTACTGATGACTTTTTAAATGCTCTAGCCTGTGTTTACTAATTTATTTTTTTCCAGCGCAAATAATGAAAGTGAAGTACCGTATATCTTGAATTAAAAGACCCGGTCTATTATGTATTTGATTCACTTTTTGACCTGGTTGTGACCAGGCAAAATTACACAGCCACTATTACAGACCGGGCTCTTAATTAAAGATATACGGTACCTATAGAATGCTTATTGTAGATAAATGTGTTGTTATGATATGAATTTTGCTTTACAATTTTGTTTGTATTTTTTTGATAAACTTGATTAATATTATTAATTATGACCTTACACCTATGCGCCTTAAAATTTCTATTAATTATTAGTAATATTATTTATTTACAAGATCCATTTTCAATGTCATAGATTTATTATAGACCGAATTTGAACTTGAATGACCTTAAAGTTTCTTTTTTTATAAAAAAAAAAATGGGTCACGGACCCAAAAAAAGGGTCGTTTCTCATTTATGACACTCAATGTTGGATCGTCAATTTTATAATATTCTTATTATTATAAATAAATAATATAATTATTTTTTTTGTCAAATTCGGCCATGATCAACGTGACAGTTTTTTTTCTTTCATTTTTTTTACCCGTTCATAGTTTTTTCTTTTCTTTTTTTATTTTTACATAAATTAGCAGAAGCAAAGAATATATATATATAATTTATATATTTATCAAGTGCAGGTATGGCGAGACCAAGCAGTTCTTTGTACTTGATTCATGAGTTCGGACCTATGTCCAATCTTTTCACTGACGGACCTCTGAACATTACCACCAAATTTAAGCATCCCTTCTCGATTCATGACCCCTCTTGACCCTTCATCCGTATCAATTGGTTTAATAATTTCACATGGGTGACCAGCACTCGTGAAAACAGTACCAAATGAGTCTTCATAAAACTTGCTTGTAGGAGAAGAGGACTGACTACTTGGTGGTACTGAGTGGTGAAGTAATGGATTGACGAGTAATTGATTCAGTGAATGTGCTGGAGGGATACCATGACCCGGTGCTCCGGGATGCATATGATAAAGACAGTAAGGATAATGTCGATTATTCTCGTAGAGGATTGTCTCAAGTAGGGCTGCGTTTTGACGACGGAGTGAATCAATCTCTTGGAATGAGTTCAGGACCTATTTTTAGGGATAATACTTTCGGTTGCATTCTGTTTTTCTTTTTTTTGTATTTCAAAAAATCAATTCTATTTTTTTCTGACAAAATTTCATAAACTACAGAAACAAATTTTTATCTCAGGCAGGAAAACTTTTTGACAGCCAAAAAAAATGTTTTAAAAAAAGAATTATTGTAAATGCTTCAAAAATCAAGTCAAGAACAACGGAGTAACAACGAAGGGAGGAGTAAGAGATTCAATTGGACAAGAATTAAAGCTTTCATTACAAAATTAAAAAAATTATTGCACTGAGATTAACAACAACAAACTAACAACTTTTAGTTTATAATTATAGGATAAAAAAGGGAATTTGAGACTTTTAAAAAAACTATTTTTCAGTAATTTTTGGATGCATCAAAATTGATAATCGACATTTAGTTAATTTTAAATTGAAGTCAAGACGTACGAAAAACAAATTGATTGAGGATAATGAGAAAGAGAGTTTTTTAAGTTGTTTGGTACAGAGTTCAGAGGTTATAGATTCATACACTTTGATAGTTTTATTATTATTAGCATATGGGCAGGCATTGAACACGGAGAAGAGCGATCACTTTACTACAATTTTATTCTAATATTAAACCATATAAATATGGTTCAGAGGTAAATTAGGGAGAATGACTAATAATAATTATTCAAGAATAAAACAACAAACATTAAATCATGTTCCGAGCACATGTCAAGCACGAGAATGAACAACACATTTATCGTATCACAAGCATTGTAAATTATTTTGCAACAACTTTGTATGAGACATTAATTTTGGATAATGAATTAAAAAAGAGTGACATACCTGCGGAAGAGGAGTTGGGCTGACAGAGCTCAAAGAGGCCTGCTTTGTGCCTTCAAGTTCTTGGATGTGTCGAACCAGACTCTGAAGGTGATCAAGCAGTTCTCTATTCTGCTGTAATAGCTGATGAGTTCGGGACTATAATAAAATTAAAATTTTATTATTTATACATGCTATGAGTTTCAGTCTTTTGGATATTGTTTGTAAAAGTGTAGGAGGTATTATAAAATTACCTGGGCTTCAATCCTGGCTGTTGATTCTGCAGCAATCTGGTCGCGTAAAAGATTCACTTGAGCTTGTGCAGCCTTCGTTGCCATTGTGGCTTGCTCTAACTTTTCCCTCAATAATTTCGTCTCGTGTACATTTGATAATTCTTTTGGGGATTGCGGTGATGATGATTCGTGTCGGAGAATGTCCTTTTCGGACTATAAATTTACAAAAAATTAAACATTCATTTCAACAATTAATAATTAATTAAAATAGATAATTATTATCTTTTTCAATGCCATGATTTAATTACAATACCTAATAAAACATTTTAAATTAAAAACTTACCCGATCGTCTTCAGGTTCAACATTGATTGGAGGAGGGATTTTCTTTGGAGTTGGCTTTGGTGTCAGTTCTAGTGATTTTTTTGTTGGTATGATCTCTTCAACTATAAATTACAAAAGAGCACATGAGTACTAATTAACAGAGAAGCATATTTATAAAATGGGGAAACAATTAACTCTTGTATAAAAAGCACACACATGTTTACATTGTAAATGTACATAGACTTACTTGTATTGTCTTTACGTTGATTCTCTTTGGTAGCCTCCACTCGGTCGTTATCATCGGGATCTGTATTAAATAATTTTATTAGTTTTATAGTTACGAAATCCATGTTGCACTGTATTAGTACTGTAAAACTTGTTGAGAATTCAAAAAAAAATTTACCTCCACTGATCTTGTGGCAAACTTCAAATGCTTGTCCCACCTGCCACAAAAATCAGTTTCATAAAATAAGCTTTGTGGTACAAATGAATTATTTTTTCATCTCTATTCAATATGTTTTATTTTAAATGTTGATGATTTATTTTTAAAAAATATGAGCATTAATTATAACTTACCGTACGGACAATTTTCATGGCCTGACTCTGTTTAAAAAAAGAAAGATAAATAATTTATCAACCAGTGGAAAGATTCCATTTAAAAAAAATAACTTGAATAACTATTATTGTTGATTCACAGATAAATCACCACAAATGAAAATAAAAAAAATAATAAATGTAACAAGAAAAAATAAACAAATGGAGTAAAATAATAAAAAAATAGAAACCTCCAAGTCTAGATTCTCTACAGAACCACACACTTCTTTGTTTTCGATTAAATCTTTGAAGCTAAGTTTTTTATTACCCGATGACCTCTTGCTTTTGAACATGATTGTGAATGAATGTTGACAAAAAAATCAAATGATTTGAACAACTAATTTCCGTCAATACAATAAAGCAAAGAGATGGAGACTACATTTACAATGGCAAAACACGTACACATGTTTGTGTGTGTGGTCTAAGTTAAATATAGAAACAAGGACACTGCACATGCATACTAAGAATAGACTAAGGAGAGCGTCTCAGTCTCTCTCTGTACCTTTTTGGTGGCTAAAAAGACGGTAGATTAAAGACAACCCGGATCCAGAGAGAAGACGGTCCACATGGAAAAAAATAAATAAAAATAATTAAAATTATGACGTACAGTTATTTATATGGCTTTTGTCAATGTTGATTCAGGTACGATAAAATAACATTGAAGAGACTTGGATGAAACATCCTGGCTTCATTCAAAATGACGAAATATTTTATATCAACTATTTCAGACAGCTTCTTTTGTACAGTGTACACTTTTCATGCTATGCTAGTTAGCAGAACACTTTTTAGTTCAAAGTATCCCTCATTAAATCATTAAAATATGATGCGTTAAATTAAATATTAGAATCAATATTTTCAAAATAGCCAAATTTTTTTTAAAAAAATAAAATAATGTATAGAAATGTTCTAATGAGCTAAGTATGCACTAGAAATTACATTTAAAACTAACGAACAATAATTATTAATTAAAGGTAATTAATGAATCATTATCCTGACCTTTAAAGACAACGCAGTGGAAGATCGAGGATGACGTCTCTCTAGCAATGTAACTGAATATCTGAAAATTAATTTTTAGGTGAAATTAATGTAAAGGTGATATGCTTTCAAAATTGTCATTACATAAAATATTCTTATTTAATTTATGCTGTAGATGTAAGTTCATAAAAAATTTCTGTGCAAAAAATTGCCATACCTTCACATCTTGAGAATCATGAGAAACGTAGAAGATCCTGTAGATCGGATGTGACTCGATGATTATCTCAGGGGATGTTAAATTCATGTGATTCTATTTTTTTAGAAAAGAGAAACCAGATAACATTTGTCAACAGAAAAACACCCATTTAAAATATTTATCCAAGCATTTATCAATTATCTATACTCAAACACAGTAAAAGCTAAGTAAAAGCCTTTTGCGGTTAATTTACGAATCCCATTGTATTACATTGTATTCATTTTAACGACATTTCAAATTACTTGACCATTCTTGAGCAAAAAATATAAATATGGCTGTGAACTTCAGTGTGAATCAATCTGGAGATTCAAGGAAAACATGACACCATATCACAATACAGAGAAATATTTACAAGAACATTCGTGTACCGTACCCCTACACTAACCTCAGTTATTGACCTCTCATAATTCTACACATCTATATTGCACATGTTCCTCAGTGTTTGTATAACAAATGGTGTATTATAAATATTGAGTTTTGTAAAAGTAACAGGAGCTTGAAATTGAACTTCCAACGAAATGAATAAACCAAATAAATAATAGCAAACATATCCAAGTATTTACCATTTTTCATCGTCATGGATTTATAAATTATACTGCACTTCTCTCATTCAAAGTACAAATAATAGTCAAAAAATATTATTGAATGATATACTATTGACGTTTATATATCCTGTACTTGAAAGTTGCACACGCAAAATAAGAATAAAAGCATGTCTCTATGTGTGGCACTTGACTTTCTAAAATAGAACAATGTAAAGTACTTTACATGAAACGTGTACACAAGCTAGAATATCATACTCGGGTTCAATGTCAGTCATATATATATATATGAGTCCACACAATCTCTGTCTAGTTGACTTACTTTTACATAATAAGGGTTCGAGATCCTACTGTCCTACATTATTTAATATACAAATGTATGGTTAATATTATTGTACAGTAAAAAAAAATGGCAACAAGCGGTTTTAAACATTGTTGTAAAACACTCTGAAGAAAAAAAGATGCATTTGCATTTATCTGCATATACATCTCTGAAAATTTCTGTCAACGCGAATCTTCGCACCTTGCTACGTCTAAAATTCTACACGGTAATGATGATGACTGTTTATAGAGTGTGCGAGTAACACGTTATCTTTTAACAGTTAATTTGCACATATTAACGAAAACGATAAACGGTAACTATCCTCTCCATCGTATCCATTCTACGCATATAGTACACTATTTAACATTGTCTACAGAAACTAAAGGAATGCACAAACTATTAAAAATCTTCGTTGTTCTAATACAAATTAATTAAAAATGTTACTTAAATTCAAGGTCATTGAAAATTTGAACAAATGAATACAATGATAGTGATAGTGAAACGTTGATTCAAATTGAATCGACTTGTACTTGAATGTAAAATAAGTGTTGTAGTATAGAGAGGTATTAATTAACTATAACTGGCAATAAATGTCAAAATTTTACATTCTTTCCTTCATAAAAATGAATGAATACCTTTTTATTCCTTTTAGGTTTCTTTTTACGGACGAAAGTTCGAAGGCCTTCAGTTGAAACAGTTACGGTCACTTTCCTCTTTTTGATTCCTTTGGCTTTGAACTCAAACTAAAAAATTTAGACAAGAAAATTAAATTAATTTATTGAAAAATATGGAGATTAATAAACATTCTGAGATGCAGAAATAAAAACATTGTGTACTTACCCTGACCCTTCTCATGGCTGTCGAAAATACATGAAAAAAAAATTCATATCATTTACTAAAACCAAATTGAGGGTATTGAACTTTTTAAGTAAAAATAACAAAATTTAATACTTTTTTTGAGATATGTTAATTATGATTGAGTTGTAAAAATTGTATTAGTACCTGCAACTATTTCAACCCGGCTGGTCGGCCTTGGGATGTCCATTGCCCCAATAAACTATAAAAATGTAAATACACAATGATAAAAATATACAATGATAAGATACTTTCCAAATAAACTTCCTACGGACTACAGTTAGAAAATGTTTACAATCTTGTGAATATAATATAAATATATCGCAAAAAATTATTGATTCAAGAATGACAAGTCAATGAATATTTGTTTATGCACATAATTTATTGTAATCAACTCACCTTCACATTGAAATTTATTCCATGTTGAAAAGCTTCATCGGGAGTCTACAAGAAAAATATAATTTCATATTTAAAAAAGTAATGTTTTCCGGCAACAAACTAAAAAATTGAAAGTTGACTACGTATACTTGAGAGCAAATATCTCAATTAAAATGGCATGTTATACAGGACATTTTTAATGTGGCATTAAATACAAGTTTATTACATGTCATGACTAATGAGTTGGAAAAAGTGTACATTTTCTGACATAGTAAGTAAGTACTTAAAAAAAACCTTTGTCAAGTATTTGTCAGGTAATCGAGATATTTGCTCGGTTAGTTTGGTCATATCAATTATAACTGGCATGTCATTTAACATAGTTTGAAATCCATAAAAAATAATTAAACTTACATGGAAGTCAAGTTCGTCACTCTGAACTAAATTATATTCTTTTCTGGACGGCATCCTTTATAACGAACCACCCGACACCCGATGTCAGTGAAGAGAAAAATATTTTCTAGTTGAAATTTTGTATTATTTGATTTTACCAAATAGCAGTTTGTGTGTTGTAGCATCACATTGCAAAAATTACTTGAGTGAACACTATATATGAGTAGACAAGAGAGAGGGGACAAAAAAAACACAAAGTTATACTTATATTCATTTGCAAAAAAACTCTGAATAATGGATCATTGCCAAATGGGTCAAAAGAAAATATTTGAAAAAATACCTTTTCCAACAAATTCCAGTCTCTATTTAAGTAAGATGATTATATAAATACTCTTTGAATCTCAACTTGGTGGCAATGTAGACGAGGAGTGTGCTCATCATGAATTCATTTGATGACTCTCAAACTTGTAATAATTGTAAATTGTAATTATTAATCTTATTATCATGAACCAATGATGAGTAGTACGAATACGGGTAGTAGTATTGAGACAAATTCACCATCGTATTAAAAACTTTTATTGCACAAAGATCACTTTAAACACACTCGTCAAAAAAATTAAGTGCTATTATATAATTTTCAACTCCACAACATCACCAACACCAAATAATAAAAGGAGGGAGAACAAAAAAAAATATAGAAGCCAATTAACTTAAAACCTACTACAGCTTTAAATGCTGTGGCAAAATTAAAGGGCTTTAACCGAAAATTTTGTTTTGTGTGCACTCTTTTGCGCAACCTCTGTGGCTCGTCTTATATTTTATCTGATGTTTGACTACCCTCCTTCTCTTCAGTTATTAGTCACGTATATAAATGACAGGACCTACACACACAGGGCCAAAATGATGAGAGTGTGTGAGCAGTGAACAGGATTAAGGAAGAATGTTTGATGAAAGAGGATGTAATCATTGTTTTTAGCAATTATCCATCTCTATAGTGGGATCAACAACAATCGAGTCATTCTCATTTACATTGTCAAAAGAATTGTGTACCTAGTCTAGCATATAACTAACTTTGAAGGGAAATACCATTTTACTAGCCCTTCATTATTTATTCCTATTCCTATCATATACATCATAATAATATATAATGTTCATACAAGTACATTTCGGAAAAAACTATTCAACTATTCACATTTAATTCGTACAACGTCATCAACATTATAGAGAGAGAGATGAATCACAATTTTAGCCTTGTTTGGCTTCTCCTGATTGCCTCCGGGGGATTCACCTGCGTTACTTATTTATTATGTGTGAGTATATACTTTCACTATACGCGTTATATCATCCCATGTATAACATGTAGCAGCCCATACTCTTATAGCAATGGAAAGAACAAAGACTTATAACATTGTTGCATAGACCTATAAAGTACTTTCAGTAAATGGCAATAACAGCAAATCTATTGTCCAGGGCCTCGGTTTTTTAAAAACATTATGCCACCCATGAATTCTCAAGATGTGTGTGTGTCAAAAGAAAGTGAAAGTTGTGTATACAAGAAATTTTCTACAAAATATGATTGATTTATTAATAGTAATATAATGTCACAATATACAAATTGACACAGAAGCACACACAGCCTAAGTTTACACATTTAAGTCACATAAAATTTCCAAACAAAAAAAAACAATAATTAAATTAATTATTATTTACACATAATAAAAAATTAAGTCTGTAAGTATATATATTTTATATATTGTGATTGGATGGCTCATTATACGTCATTATGATACTATTATATTTGTGTGTGTATATATATATATATATATATATTTTATGTCATTTTATTTTTATAATAAATATTATTTTGAAAAATGCGTGTGGAATAAATGTATATTATAAGAGGTATTTTATACGAACGATCGCAAAAAACAGAACAGAATAATGTAAAGGAGGTATGATCAAAATAATGACGGCGACGACTTGAGGGTAACATGATTAAGAAGAATTGTTAATGTAAGTAATACTTGCTCCTCTTCGCTGTCTTTCTTCATCTATGAACATTTGAGTGATTACTACTTGTGGCCACTCTTTTCCGCTGAGCGAGAAGTTCATAGAAAGGAGAATGAGATATACTAGAAGTTAAAGATCTGAAAAAGAATAAATAAAATATATAAATTAATATTAAATTCCTAATAATTTATAAAACGATAATTAAAAAAGTATTGAATGAATAAAAATTTAAATTTTCATTACGCTATCCAGCTGTCACGATCTTCTTTCGTGGCTGCGGACATGCGGTACACCTAATTTACAAATGAAAAAAGGTTTAGGTATATTATAGTAGAGTTTGACATGACATGAAACTTCAAAAATAAATTTATACAATAAATAATAAAGTAGAAAAAAATATGGATAAAATAGCATGCTATTAAAAAAAACTTACTGAGTGCTTCCCTTCAACAACACGACCATCAGAGTCTGTCTTACAAGCTTTAATGACTTCACCGATGGAGGCAAAAATCTCAAAGCAATGGGGCTTTGATCTATCAACAGTTTCACGAATGCCCACATTCTCTAATGGGATAATACCTCCTGTAATATTAAAGAAGAACGTGTTTAAGTTAAAATATGAACTACATGAAATCAAAAAGTTGTAAAACAAATCTTATATAATTTTGGAAATAATTAGTCTTGCTTACGAGGTTCCTTATCCGTTGTAAACTCGAAATAATACAGACAATTATCATTCAATATGAACCACCGTCTCTTCCAGGTTTTGTACCGACCACCCTGCTTCCACAGCCAACCTATGAGACATAAAAACGGCAAAAATTGTAGATTAAATAATTTAACAATGGACATTAATATTTTCAAAATAATTATGTTGCTGCTACAAAAATTAATTTAAAACAAATTAAACGCTCACCTTCGAGTAGATTATCGAAAAACGTAACCATGAGATCGTTTCCATCATCCTCAGGTATCTTGAAGGGTTCAGCTTGAATTGAATTATACAGACTTATCAGGAGTTCACGAGGAAGGTCCCCTCCATTATTTATTCCACGATTCATTCCTATAAATTGTTCGACTGTGGGCTTTTCCTATTGATTACGTAAAACAAAATTCAAATGTCATTACAAATTAATAATTTGAAATCATTATTTATCGAATAAATATATCCAAGTTAAAGTAGTAAGGACTTCAACTCTAACAAATAATCTACGTACCTTGACTGAGGGATTATGAAGACTCGTATTGAGCATAATAATAGCGAAACTGTGTTTTAAAAAAATAAAGATAAGAACAGAGTTAGTTCATGTAAGTGACTCAAAATATGAAGTACACTTAAATACTTTGTAAGAAAATAAATTTATATTTACCTAAGTACGTAACAAGTATCAGTATTGGTAAAAATATCAGGATTCAACTGACAATATCTTTGAGCAAATGTCTCCATCATCCTATGCAAGTTCAAATCAATTAAGTGTCATTTCTTTTTTCATTATTATCTTTTAATACTTTGAAGTTATGGAGTACAAAATCTCACCTGTCTATCTTTTGTGCTTCTCCTGGTAATCGGAAGCTCCAAAGGAATTGTCGAAGGGCCTGTGTATCAATTACATTTATTATTTTATGAGAATGATCACTACTTTCTTTTAAAATATTATTTTACGTCTTTGTAGAATTAAACTTTATTCAATAAATTATCGTATTAATTTACCTGTACAAGAATGAGGTCAGTAAAGTCATGGAGAGCAACAAAAGCTCGAAGGACAGATTCATTAAATTCGTTCTTCTCACCAAGATAGTCTCCTATTGCTGTCTTATTCAGTCCTTCTCCTCTGTACAAAAACTAAATTAAAAGAAAACACAAATTTGATTAAATGTTCCACTTGGCACAGATAAGTTCAAAACAATCCACTTGAAGTCAAAAATCACACACAATCACAGTGCTTGTTTTTCTTTCAAAGGACAAATTTTATAAATAACATCTTAGATGACTTAAGTAAGTAAACATAACTTTGATTTTAATAAAATTCTATACCTGAGCAACTTCCTCTGCTGTTAAATTGAGCAAGGAATTTGCATGCAGAAATTCTATTCCTTTTTTGGGATCCATGTTAAACTTTTTACAACCCAGACTCATTATTTTGGCATTATCACTATTGTTACTATGAAGTCGTTGATTTCCACTCCCCAGACTAACATTGTCCTCTGGAGTTGTACTATTTTGGGCACTCGACACGGCCATTTCCCTTGACACTGCATCAATTTCATCTTGAAGTTGTTGTATTTCAGTCAACAACTTTTCCTTACGACGGCGAATATCCGTTAGTATTCGAACCTCTTCCGCCGTCAGATCTGTTAATAACAAATATATTTTCAATAAAAAAATCAAATCAAAAACAATCCGAAATATTACACGGGTAAATTTGTAAATAATCAAGAGTAATCAAGAAGGAAAGAATAATTTTGGTTTTATAATTTATGTGTACATTGGAAAACTTCCTGCATCGTGTTGAATAAAGTTTACACAAGAGAGACTACATGACAAAAGGACTACGACATTATGATACGGAGCACGGGAACAAACTATTTTTAATATACATATACATGGAAATAATATGAAAACATCTGCTGGCTGGAATAAACATCTGCCCTATCCCTACTTCACATCCGCCGTTCCTCTGTGACTCTCCCGAGTGTTTAGCCAGTAAACCCCTCTCCATGTATATATTTATATACTACACAATGTTATGCATTTTATAAATTGATATATAACTTACCTTTGAGAGATGCGGTCGAGTTGAAATAATCACGACTACTATATTTAGCCATTACATTGTAAGTTGGTGTATTGCACTTTGGAAAACCTTAATTTCACGAGTTAAAATTATTATTTATTATATTTTTTCCATTCTGAATTCTGTTTTTGCATTTTATTCACAGAGATTGTGGGGCGGTAGGTTTGAAGAGTGGGGGGAGGAGGGTCTTGTTATTCATTTAAAAAATTTAATTGTTAATTACATTGTCGTAGCATTTTTTTTTCATGACTGCCCATACTATCCCAGCTTCCTGTGACTACCATTAAATTAATTCTCCCCTTTTGCATGCATCCACATCCATGTATATTAGCCATGTAAAAAATTGAGATATGAGAATGTCATTGTTCTTTTCTCTGCATCAAATACCCCCCTCTCTATAAATAATGCTCGTTTTATACGAGACTTCATGGTCAGAGATGCTAACTTTATGATTACGTGTTAAAACTAAATGTTATGATTATAAACTCAGGTTTTACAACACAGACCATGTGTACTGATAGTGCAAGTAGTAACCTTGAGTCCAGCTCTCTGCTATTGACACTGACAAAAAAAACACCATGGTCTTTAAATGTAATACTATACGACGATCATTGTTTATATAGTGACACTTATACATTATGCACATTGTAGAGGGTTAGGCATTTTTATGTACAATTTAAAAAAAATGGCAAAAATTTACTATGAATAAGAACCTTATACTTTGTGTGTCGTAAAGACTCATGTTCCAGTCGTCCCGTATTTTTTTTATTATTAATTTATCGACATTTGAGGACAATAGACTCCAAGAAAAAACAACAAAAAAACAACTTACAACAGTGACATAAATAAATATACTATTTTAACAAAAGTTGGTTTGTTTAGACTTTTGTTAATAATAGTAAGTTTCTTCTTACATACTTTACACCAAATAATTTGACAACTTTTTAATTTTTAATGGTACACAGCGTCTAGTGATAAGCCCGCAAATACCAAGGCTGCTCCAATCCATTGAGCTTGTGTAAGTAAATTCCCAAATATGAACACACTGGCCAAAACTGTGAAAAATTTCCTTGTCGTTGTCACAATGGAACAAGGGAGTGGACCAAACTCTGTCACCATGATGAATATAAAGAATTGGCCAAGAGCTGAGGCCAAACTGAATATGAATATATTTGGCAGTATTTCAGGAAACCGTTGTACAAATGAGGCAAAACTCACTATTTCTTTGGTAAGTATTAAAGCTGTAGAGAGGGAATACAGAAACAAATTAAATGACGTTAATACTTTTATAACATGCACTACCAAATTAAAAATATAAAACTGCATTTATGAGCCAAGTGCTTACCTATCAACGTGTAAAATATAGAGTAGAGATTCATATTCTTCATTAACAATCCAGAGTTGGGTCGAGAAGGACCACTTCTCATTCTCTCCTGTATAGCTCCAGTGAGACCGTCCATGGCCAGAGACATGACCTTAAATATTTCAAATATTTTTTTAAATGCCCTCTTTTTATATGGCGTAACATTTTAATCATAAAGTACTCACCAAAAGTAATTCTCCTATCCCTAAATCACCACCAGACTGAGGCCCTGATCCAGCCTTTTTTGGATTGTACATGAAGAGAGCAACACCAACCACAATTGTTAAGACAAACAGATATTTTCTTAGAGCATAGGATCGGCCACCGATGAGCACTCCCAGAAGCATCACTGGAATGGGCTTACATGATTTTGCCACGACCTGTATATAAAATGGATATAACAATGTTAAAACTTTTTCAAAATAAATTTAATTAAGGCATAATAAAAACCAAAACTAACCTGCGTGGGGTACGGCACCCACTGAAGGCTCATGTTCGATGTAACTGTAAAAATAAGAAGCATATTTGTAAAATGCAATAGTTATTACCTAAAAAAGATTTTCAGTACTACATTAAGTAATAAATTTACTCACCCATAGCTAGCAAGTATGTCAACGAACATGATGCGTATAGAGATCGAGTCACTTGAGACTGTTTTTCCCCATTAGCCCCTTTAGGAGGTGGAGATATTTTTAGCACTGAAAATAATTAATATTTTAAAATTATTTAACATGTAAGTAACAAGTTTTGCCATATGCCCAAGTGATATATATAAACTAAAATTACTTACCAATAAGACTGTACACATAGTTGATGATACACTGGACGAAAACTGTAATAAAAAAGAAGCGTATTTTTAATTGTGACGTATCGAATATGTAAATATGCTAAATCAGCTAATTTATGCAGCACTATTTCTACACAAAAAATGTTAAAAAATGCAAAGAAAAATTACCTAGAGAAAGTGTGTATGTAAATTTTTCTCCATTATAATTTCCTTTAGTTCTAAAATAAATAAATAAAACATTTTTTTACAATTATGAATGACTGACATTTCACAAAATTAAACAATTGACATTTGCATAACAAAGAAAAAACTTACATGGTTTCTTGTAGTATACCGTAATAAAAATAACAAGTAAATATACCGATAGCTGTTCCGATGAATTTCACGTTTCTATTCATACTTTTTCAGAAATTATGAGACAAAAAAACTAAAGAAACAAATATAAATAACGTATGGGAAATTAATGAAAAAAAATCTCCACTTGTGCTTATGTGTTTGAATCCTCAATGCATTGAATTTCCCCAGATTTATCTTCTCTATGCCTTCCCAATTAACTTTAATTATACGCTCTCTCTCTTTATGTCTAATAAATTGACTCAGGTAAATTAATTAGTTTTTTCCAATTCTTTTTATTTGCATGAAAGTCTTACATACACACTAGACTACTTTAATAGCAGCTAGCTATACACACAAGTTTAATACTGTAAAAAGATGACTTTTGATGTACGAAAATATCATCACAGTACAAATTATTACGGTAGCCAAAAGTACAGAACAATACTTTATTGCACTTCAATTCGCATTACACATATAACACTTTATTATAAACATGTAGTACCAAGATCTATCTAAGCTTTATCTCTATCTTTTTATAGTATTAATATCATAGTTCATCATATTTGGTATAGTTTTCATCATCACACACAAAAAATAACTCGTCGGTCGGCACGATACCTTTTTCTTTTGGCACACACAATATTACTTACGATTGACGGTATTTTTCTTTACTTTAAGTACTAACATTAATATATTAGTCTCAATCATTCATGTAAAATCATTTTTTAAATTTCTCACATTGGAATATAATTTCAACTTTTTCCCATCTCACTCCTCACTTTATTTGCTAGGCAAATAAATCAGTGGTGACTCTCAATCTCCAAATTGTCAAGGGTTTCTTGATCAGATGTGCCGTATGGGACTCTTGTCCTCCAAAAAGTAGTAAATAATTTGGGGTTGTGACCTCCACGTTGTCTTGTGAGTCTGGAACTGTGAAATTTTTAAAAAAAAATATTTATAAATTTATAGAGTGTATGTTAATGAATGAAAGCTAAATCTCAGCATACCTTCACTGAAACATGTCATCTCAAATTCATTGACCCTTGTACAGAGTCTTGTCGTAGAGGAAGCGTCATTCATGCCTTCAATCATTTCCATGGACACATAGTCTGATGTAGAATTCGGAATGTCTATATAAGAATCTAGAGAGGCAAACAGCAGACAGAACAACAATAATTAGGGTATATAAAAACATTTCTCTTGTCAATTATTTTGAAAATTTCAAATTAAAATGTACCTTTTTTTGGAACATTAAAGTCTGCGAAGCGGACGGATGATGCCGATTTACGAACTGATTGACAAGTTTTAATTGCTATTTTTTTTTAAAAAAAAAAAGAAATTAAATGCACAATAATTATCAGGCTTTACAATGTTTGAAATCACATTCAATGTCCATGTTTTTTTTCAAATCTACGAACCTGGTTGGAAGGACGATACACTTTCAGACCGTTTCGTTGCCCCTGTGTGATGGCATTTCATAGAGTCATCATCACCGATTTCAATCAACTTCTCCTCATGGATAGGTCGAAGAGTTTCATTTACCGGTGAAGCATTATTCTTGACACCTGCGGATTAATAGAGAAAATAGATGTAAATTCAAAAAAAATATTAAAAGGAGACCCTGACAAAATACAATTTCATTTACTACTAGGCTGTGAGAGTCAGAGAAAGTGAAAGAGAAAGTCCATTGTCTTTACAATAAATAAATGGAGGGTATTTACAAGTCCCCCGAGTTTTAGCACGTACCACACTCATCAACGACAGCCGACTCTAGTACTTGGTAAGCTGAGGAAGACCGAGAGTTGATTCTATTACTAAAGTCACGAATAATATTGATGTTTTTCAAGGGACGAGTGGTTGTGTTTGTCGATGCTACCATATCATCCCACCAATATTTCCCCCCTGTACTAGAAGAACTGGACAATCGACGCTCTTCTGATACATTATTCTGAACTAGTTTGACTAGAGCTGGAAAGTAAAGCAAGCACATTATATTTAATGATTATTAACAAGTTTCTTTCGACATTACGCAAATCATGTTGTAAACACATTTAAAATAATGAATAAAATATTGCTGTTACCCGGGAGCATTATACATGCTGAAAATATAAGAGAAGAAAGACATGAATTAAAATCGTCCACTAAAAAGTGTCAACTTTCAAAAAGTCACAAATATATAGCAAGGTTATCAGGGAAAGTACCTGGGAAGACTCTTGGACATGGACGAACTGAATGAAAGGACAATCTTTCCCATGTCTCTGATGCTAAAGGAAACAATCAAAAGTTTGAGTATACTTTTATATAAATTATTTAATGACTGAAATATGAATAATTCATTACATAAATCCAATCTCCAAAACTCGTCAACAGGTCTACCATCTCTCTCTCCTCCCAAGAGAAACATCGAACCCAATGCTTTACTGGCCACATGACCTCGTAGACTTGAGGGTCCTGGATGAATAATAATTTTTAACAGTTATTAAATAATTTACATTTCCATTTTTGTAGCTGTTTATAGAGAAGGCAATGCTATGCATTTTAATGTATAGTTTACAAAGTTTTGTGTACCATTCTTAGTTTTGACACTCCACCATTTTCGAGAAACAAAGTCATATCTCCAACAATCAGATCTTTCTTCCAGATTGTTCATTCCACCGTAGATGTACATGTAATTTCCATGTTGTACAGCAGAGTGATTGTGACGTGGAGACGGTGTAGTTGACGATGAAGAGCCCCAGCAATATCGACTTGACGATGACTTCCAAAACAGATGCCAAGACTCAGTATCTAATTTACAGAAAACAAAAGTATTGCAGTACATTCAGGTGATTCAAGTAATTTAATCTATGAATATTGTAATCACCAAAATGAAAGGCCCACAAGTCTCCGAGAGATCCTTTCAGATCACGATATCCACCATGTATAATCATATAATTGGAATACTAAATAGAAAAACAATTTCAAGAGTTAAATAATGTACTCGTTTCCTCATTTGTATTTCAAAATGACTGTAACACAAAAGAAATTTAATTTGTACCACTGATGCCACATGACCCCTTCTTCCTGTTGGTGTCAGTCCTTGTCCACCTTTTCTTGGTGTTACTTCCGAGTTCCATTTTCTCCAGACATTATCCTGTTGATTCAAATTTAAAATAATTAATGTGAAACAAATGTTCATGTTCAGATAATCAAAAGTAAGTCTTTTAACTCATCATTACAATCCTACAATATATGTGAAAAGGTTGTCAACATCTAAAACTTACTCTGATGCTAAATATCCAAAGCGGAGTCACAAATTCGTCAGTCAAGCCGATCTCCCCTCCAAAGATATACAACTTTCCATTATGATAAACCATGGAGTGTTCTTGTAGTGGTGGCGGCCACTCGTCTTCAACATCTTTTGGTTTGATATTCAGCCAAGTTCCTCCTCCTATTTACATACACAAAAATTAATTCATTACATTAGGTACTGTTAAGTACAATCAAAATAATAGTTGACAGCTCATAAAAACTTCCCCTTGAATACCTTTTGGCATTGTTTTATAAATACATTTGGTCAGCAAACAAGTTCCAAAGTAATTCGAGAGAAAAGATGAGCTATGGTTTTTATAATATGTACACAAATGTAAAAAAGTATAAACTTACTCAGATCCAATCTCCAAAGATCCTTCAATGGGAAAGTACCAAATTTACCACCGTACATGTAGAGGAATGTCCCGTCAAAAGCAACAGCATGTTTTGACCTCCCAGGTGGACTTAGTGACTGCTCTATAACTATATTTGACCACATTATTTCTCCCTTTTTTGGCACTTTTGGTCACAAGACGGAGATGAGGAGAGATTTGTCACAAATAAATTTTAAGTCACCATGTCCTAGCTGGCTTTATCGATTTTTGGAGATTTTTGAAACATGCGCAAGTTGGGTCAAAACAATTTCAAAAAACTTTCTCTCTCTTCTTTTATTCATCAAATTTTGAAAAGAAGAAAAAAAAAAGTAAAAGTTTTAACAAATTGACTATTTAAATTTTCCTTTGATTTTCATTTACTCAAGACCTCCTTGTCAGTTCTAAAGCAAAAAATCCTCTCTCAATTAAAAGACATTTACGTGACTTTAGGGTTGTTCGAGACAGGTAAATATTTGTTTATAAAAAATAAATATCATGAAATCATGAAAATGCAGAGTCAATAATAGTAAATTGTTTCGTTATAATTTTTCTTGACTTATAATGTGTAGACAAGAATACATTGAATGTACATATGCTTTGCTTTCACTCGAGTGAAAGACCAATTTCTTTGAGAGACTTTTTCCCTGTCCAGTTTTATTTTTAGTCAAGATAATGAATTCAGGTTGAATTAGAATCAGTCACCTGAAGTAATGTAATGTTTCGGATGTAAATGCTGTCTGCATTTAACTTAACATCGGATAAAAGGGTGCATGTAGGACAAAAGAGGGAGGAATGATTGAACCAGCAAAAATCACTTTATTCCCTCAATTAAATTTGTTTATACAAAGTATATTAGAGTTAGAATATTTCACTTTATTTGTGTGTTGTGTATATTATGTGTGTCATTCATCCACCTCCAAGTACATTCCTTTTAAAGTGTCCACACTGGGTTTGCGAACATTATTAGGCATTCTGGATGGACGGACTCTTCCATTTTCAACCCCATGCATCACACTATTCAACAATGAATTGAACTCTGTCACGACAGATTCCTTCTCTCCATCTCCATCCACCTAGTCAATTAAATAGTCCACAATTTAATTGTTAATCATCAACTAAATAATAAAAATAATTCGTAGTCACATACAATGTATAATCGATTTTGATCATCCAACGTTTTGAGAGTGGGGAGTGTAACTGTTCGATAAATCTCGAGTCGAGCTTTAATGGCTCCTGGTGACCTGTCATCATTCCTTGTCTTTCTCTGACCTAAACTGATTCCCAAATTCACCTCGCTACAGTCCAACAAAATACATGGAGGACTTGTACTTGTCTATAAAATAAACAAATATTAAGTCATTTTTAATTAAGTTAAATTATATTTAATACATGAATGAAACGCACTCAATGTATCAATGATGACAACTGACACTACACAAATAAGAAATCACACGTGTACACAAAAGAAAATGGGATAGAATTTCACAAGTACAAGTACATTAATTATTCATGCATTAATCATATTATAATGTACAAGATTCGTGACCACAGGAAGAAAAGGGAATTGTGTGCAAAAATCTTTATGGTTCACACACTCTTCCTGTTCTTTCTTCAGACCACTTTGAATAGTACTTTACTTGTGTGTCCGCGAAATCACGCAAGCAAGAAAAAGGAGAGAGAGAGGGAAGGTGTTGAGAAAGCACCAGAGAAAGTTGTAGTGTTGACAAGTTGAAACAGGAAAAGCAACAGGTTCATAAATATACATACTCCAATCCCAAGCACCCTACTCTAATTCTATTACTTTTAGTCTTTTGTATGTACACACACACAGAGAAAATTGATTAAAGTTAATGGTCTTTGAGGGGGAACAGGAAGAGAATTGAGTCTCTCAAAGAGACATAAAGAGACAAAAAAAGAGAGAAAAGTACTTACAAGATCATGAAAGGATTTAAGTTGAAGAGGATTTCTTGGAAAACCATCAATGACGACCCTTCGTTGAGTGGCAATGACACTACTAATGATTCTAATGATGACATCATTGCTCACAAGTTCTCCTTTACTCATCGTCTCCTCAATTCCTTGAATCTCCTCTGGAGTGAAAATTGTTGTATTCATCTCCCTCCCCTTGGCCACAATCATTCGGAGCTCATGACCCATAGACAAATGATAGTAGGGAGATGAATTGGACGCTAAAGTTGATTTATTTGAACCCGGTCCACCTATGAATATTAAAAGAGAAAATAAATGAAAAAATAATTACAATTAAAATGTCAAATGTATTTTATATGAGAGGGTGTTGTCGTTGACAATCCCCCCATTACCAATGATCCAAATGATATGAAGTGGTCCCAAGGGGACAATCATGGAGGCTGGATTATTTGAATGGGGAATGGTCATGCTATTTTCTGTTGTATGTGGTACGCCCATTTGTTTGGATTTGATGCTTGACATAATATTGTCAATGACATGGAGAAAGTCCATGTATACATCTGTTGGTTGCCTTTCTCCATCAACCTGTCCAAAAGAGAAAAAAATTGGTAATGGATTATACTTTTAATGAGTCATCGCAATTAAGTTTTGTCTCCATTATTGGCTATTAATTTTATATGTGACGTTTCCTCAAGGCTCTCACCACAGACAATTTTCCTAGTTGGTCAAAATACTCTGCTACCGCAAGGACATTTTTATTGTAATTTTTAAGTTCCATGCGTGCCAGTTGAAGAACCGTGTCACTATAATGAACATCAAAAAAAGAACAAGAAAAAGAAGTAAAAAAACATTTTCATACATTTCATATATCAAACCCCGTCTAGCTCATGTATGAATCAAAGAGGGAGAGAGGCCAGAATGACAAAAAAATACAATTGATTTTTTATTTTGGTTCCTCTCTCTCTCTCTCTCCTCATATATATTTGAACCAATCAAAAGAAGAAAGACTTTAAGAAAATGTACCCCAACTGTGCCCCAAATTCGATCTGCTTCTCCAGTATTTTGACATGCCAATTTAGGAGGACAACTCTGTCCACTCTTTGCAACTGTAAATATGTCATAGACATATACAAAAAATAGAGAAGGGCATATGTATTATATTTGTACCTAACCTCAGATAAAATGTATGTGTGTATTAGATAGAGAACATTTGCATGCATATCCTCGACTACGTTAGTGGACCATCTTGTGATGTTTGATCAATGAACTGTGTGCTAATTTAACGAGAGCTCGTATAGTACCTTACCTTGTCATTGTACTCGACAACGTCACGCATTGACCGGGGGTAGCCGGATATTATGTATGCGGAGGCATTCACCGCCATTTTCATCTCGATTAAAAGGACTTCTATCAAATTCTTTGCGGGGATTTGGGTGAAATCTGTCAATGCTGTTTAAATATCATCACCATTAACTTTTTTTTTATTAACTTTTATGAAAAAGGCAACAAAATGAATTTTGTCCTTCACTAAATCTGTGTGTTATTTGACAAAATTTGACTATTCATTAACTGATCATTTTCAACACTGAAAAATGATTCTAAAAACAATTAAATTGTATTTTCTGATTATTAATCTAGTAGAGATGCTCTTCATCTCTCTTAGTTAATATTTCTGTTGATGAAAAAACCAAGAAAATGAATTGTAAGACTGACCATTCCCAACGACATGCTGCTGGATGAGATCTGTCATGTTGACATGGGCCAGACCCTGTCGTTCCTGAACGGCACGATCACAATGGGTAATCTTGCCTGATCCAGGTCCACCCAAAACAAAGATGACAGGGACACGAGGCTCACTGAATCGGACATTACTTCGTTGATTATTTGACCCTGAATTATTCTCCATGGGATATTGTTGTGACTCAAATCGACCCTCAGGTGCTAGCATACTGGTTCCGAGTTGATTCTCTGTAGTTTTTTTTATTTATTCATATTAATTCATTCCAGACTGAAATTATTATTTCACTTTTTCTCGTTTCCAACAAAATTTCACACAAAAACATTAAAATACAACAGATTTTCACTTTTTACAAAAAAAATCAGAAAACTTGTAAATATTTTACCTTTCCCCATGCAAACTCCCATATAGACACTTCAATCCACATTGAAACACGTAATTGTAGATTCTCAAATATAGATTTAACCAAAAACAGATAATAGTATTGAAGCTCAAGATTATGGATGAATGTTGATTTGATGAAAAAGAAAAAAAATTGAAACTGAAAAAAGACTGAAAAAATATAATCCAAGGTCAGACTTCAATCAAAATGGAACCAATCACCACCACAACACCACCAAAAAAAACAACAAGACAGAGAGCAACAGAAAAACGTTTTTCGAAGACAAGAGTGAGAGGAGACAATGGACAAAGGACTCAAGGATTGGAAGGTGAGGAGGAACCGAAATAGTAGCGTAGTGAATAGGAAATAAGGGTAAAAAAAATTATTTCAGAGAGTTGTATGGATTTTTTATCTGGGACAAGATCGGCCACCGAGGATGCGTCGTCTACTAAGCATATTAGAAAATTTTCTTCCAATTTTTCCCCTTTTTTTCTAAAATGTACCAGGTACTCTGAATTCCAAAAGAGACTATATCCAAAAAGAAGAAAAGATTATTACATGACCAATTTGAGAACTAAATTGTTCTATCTGTCTTCGAATAAATTGAAGAGATAGAACATTTTGACTTTTTTTTACATACAAGTATAAATACAAAAAAGGAGCTTATGCTAAGTTAAAGTTAAGCGTCCTCCACCTTCTTCCTCTATAATTTTAACTGAGCTACAAGGAATTGGACTATGGGCTTGACCAGTCACACTATACATTTTTATAGTCTCTCTCTCTCTCTCTACAAGAGAAAAAAATGTACATATGTATTTTCAAATAGGTTTAAGCTTCTTCTCATTTAACTCGCGTGTCCAACTACATCAAGGAGGAGTACATTGTGTTATACATGTCTTCTCTATAGAGAAAACTCCAAGTCTATTTACAATGGAGAAAGCAATTTGCCAAAAAAGTATATTTATTTCGTTTTTTTTTGCCATTTTTATATAGACATCTGTTTCTATACACATGCAGTACATGTACTACCCTTAGTTTAGTTTATAGTTAAAATACATTGAGAAATTTGTTAAACCCAAAAGTTTTTATAGTTATATGGATTTTGCGCAAGTTAGGACTCGTCAATTATTTGTCTGATATTGATTATGGGAGACGTTTTTTTTCTTCTTTTTTTATATTCTTCTCTTTATTCCCCGTGTCCATGAATGTCTCTATTGATTGTCATGTTTGTTGATGTAGAGGATTTTTATATCTTCTGAAGGCTGCTCTCTCTCTGTCTCTCTCTTTTGGGCTTTCTCTGGGCAGTGCACAAATTCATTGTATGACATTCACATGACAATCTACAAGGTAAAGCATTTATATGTAGACTAATGGGTGAAGGCCCCCCTCTCCTCCTCCTCCTCTTCTAGTATGTGGATGTGTCATCATCAATTTTCCACCTCGTCGACTATCAGTACATTTTTTTGCATAAGTAAATATTCGCTAATTTATTCACAATCGTGACATTCATCTATAGCATCCCTATCCAATATTTCTCAAACCACATGACAAATTTTTTTATGTAGAGACAAGTGTGTCTTATATTCAATTCGCAGTTTTTTCTCCATCGATTTCAAAAAAGACAAGTTAGTCAACCAAAATAATGTGAAGAGAAATATATTTTTTGAGAGAAAGAGAGAGAGAAAAAGATTTTGTACAATTTTGTTTTTTTACCTCTTGAAGAAATCGATGTAAAAAGTATTTTATAAGAGGTTTCCCCCGATTTTGGTGTATTTTATTTTCTTTAACAATAACAAGAGGAGGAGGGGGGAAGACAAGAGGATAAAGGATAGAACATAATGATAATAATAACATGAATTTTTATCCACTCAATACTCGTTGTAACCTGTACTCTCCATCATGGATGTATGTGCAATGTGTGTACATGAAAATGAGAACCATAAATTATGGATTTTGGTTCCCCTGAATTTTTCTTTTTGATGGACAATGGACATAAAAGATGATGGGCTATGAGGGATTTTCGTGAGAAGGGTAATTTTCCAATGTAGTATCATATTATAATAATCATTCCTCAATCGTCCAAGAATTTTTACGGCGTATTTTCTTGTAGAGAATGGAAGAGAGAGAGAGAAATTGGACATTTTGGCAGTTGTCTATTGTTTAGAATTTGTATTATTAAGGATATTGACTTTAGAGGTGGCGGAACTTTGAGTGAATTTTCAGAGTCGGTCAAAATTTATGAAGGGCTGATCCAGGAATGACTCTCTACATTTCCTGAGCTCATTTGTTCTCTTTTGGTTTGGAGATGAATCATAGGAACGGTGTGGTGTATAAATCTAGATTATGGGTTTGAATAATATCTTGTTGTACTCAAATGAATGCGTAGAATATTACAATTAATCATCATCAGTAGTGTCTTTTTGTATAGTGACTCCGATTTTTTACCACCTGTTCTCCTTCTCTACTTTCTATTACTTTTCTCCTTGTATTGACACAGCGTGGTGAGATCGACCGAGAGTTTATTGGGCTACATGTGAAAAGTAGAACTGGTGTACAAAGAGAAACATTGGCATGATGATAAACTACTTTCTTTTTACATGTCTCATCTTTGTTTGTAGTTAATGTACAGTCCAATTGTTTTTTTATTTTGTTGAGTTAAATGACTTTCTTTAGAAAGAAAGTTCTGAGAGGTACAATTGTTTTTATTTATTTTCTAGACGTAATATTTCAAATAAAAGCAGCATGTGCATACATTTATCTCAAGGTGTCTGATGCCCTTCTCATCAGTTCTCATCGTAGAATAACTTGTCTGGCACATAATAAAAATTATAGACTCGAGGGTCTGCCATACTGAAGGAAATTTGCCCCAAAATTTTTGAAAAATTAAGTCTTTCCTGTTTATTCTGAAAAGATAAATAGACTTTGTGTAAAGTAAATGACATGTAGGAATATGTTGACCTCTTAGAGGTAGATAAAAATAATTATCGCTCTTTTTATGTAAACAAGCTACTGGTTCTAATTAAACCTTTTGCCTTTGGAAACAATGTTGTCACTACACATGATAAATGAGTTTGATTTCCAAGCTATTTTCTCAGCAAATGTTAATGTACTAATTTTTATTATGTGGGCGAAATATTTTTCACCTGTTCAAAATTTCGGATATTTTATGAAAAAAGAAAATATAAAACCGAGTCAGACAATTTTCTTTGTCTTCCAGAAACTTTTCCCATAAATTATGGCCCATAATTAGATTAAGCTGAGACAAGTTTCAGCGGAGTAGTAGACTCAGCTTGAATACAATCTAGCCCATAATCTAAAAGAACTAAATGGAATCAATTCGGAGATTAGCATAAATCTTTGTCTTATGAGCTTTCTCCAATTTCACTTTCCGGTTGGAAAAGTGAAAAAATTTGCATAAAAATTATAATAAGACGAGGGAACATTTGAACGAGAAATGGGGGGACAAGAAGATTTTATGGTCTGGTTATTCGACCGTCTTCGGGAGCTCAAGACTGACGAAACTGTCTTTGGACCCTACATTACAAGTATCCTTGACTCTGACGAAGACCACGAAGATCAAGTCGAGGGATTAGATGGTCTTCTCCAGGAATTACAGGTAGAGAAATCATTGATATCATTTGCGTAAAAAAATACAATATGTAGCATGTAAATAAACATTTTAAAATGTGCAGAAAAGTTTTATACAATTAAAATTAAATTAAAATGTTTTATTTTTGCTTTGATAAGGGGGATTTTAATGCAGAGAAACTTCGGGATGAAATATTAGAACGCTGGAATCAAGCACAATCAACAAAATCAACACTTGCAGCCGGAAGTTCAAGAACAGAATTTCCTAGTAATAATGGACCCAATGATGATCCTCTCCAGAAAAGTTCCTCTGGTCAACTTAAGTCTGAATATAATGATAATAGTAAAATTGCTGAATCTCTTGATAATCAACAATTAGAAAACTTTTTACGACTTAGTGTTCTTGATACTCAACCATCATCCTCTTCTGTGAGTCAGAGAGGTCATGAAGATTTGGGTGTTGATTCAGCTCTGAGGGCTGCCATTCTTTCGCAATATCGTCCTGTAATTCTATAAATTTTCTTTTCAAGTAATCGATTTCATTATATTCTACTATAATTTTGTAGTAGATTACAGGCATATGACCTTGCTTTTTGAGAGTTTCTTTTTCAATCTAAAGTCATGCTTCATTGTTTCCTTTTTCTTATTAGGATGATGACAGTTCTGACGAAGAAGTTGTTGTCAAGACGGAAAAATCAAAAACGGGTCCATCTTCATCGGGAGGAGTCTCTTTAGAGAAAAATGACAATGCGGAGAAAGTCATGGCTGAGCAACGACAAATCAAAGAAAAGGCCAGATTGGACCATACCAAGAAGAAGGAACGTGATAAAGAAGACAGGTCAGTCAAGTATCTTCATATAATTTTCATTCAATGTTTTTCTTTAAAAAGAATGCATATTAATTTTCTCTCTTGTTTGTTGACGATTGAAGAGCTAAGCAGAAACAGGCAGTTCTTGATAGAAAAGAGAAGGCCAAAAAGAAAGCTCAAAAAACGGAACGGAAAAGATAGTTTACCCTCCTTCCAGGGCTGGATAATTTTACGGTTTTACCCTACTTACAAATACCTTTAAAAATAATTTTTACATGCTATTACAATGCATTCAAGTCTTGAATATAGTCATGGTATGTAAATTCAATCTCAAATTATATACCATAATATATTTTGAATATATTACAAACCTAATAATGTATGATATGATTAAATACCAATAACTTTTTAAAATAATGAAATACAAGTACCAATATGTGTTAAATGGCTAAAAAGATGTTTACATGCACAAATGATTATGAAATTAGCCAATGCAACTATTCATATGTTGAGAATATAATATATATTTAAAAAAAAGGAAGATGAATGACATGTTTGTCTGTGTGTATTATATATAAAAACTAATTGTGAAAGAATAATAAATAAATTGATACTTGAATGAAATCAAAATTTTAAACTTTTGAATATTTCTTGTAAGACTGTCATCATGACAGAGTCATGAGGATGATTCTATAATGAATTCCGTCAGCACTTTTTTTAGAATTAACATCATTTTTGTCTCAAATCAAAAATAAATAGGGATGTAACTTTTTGCCAAAAAGGCAGAAAAATATTCGCACACAGCCATCTGCATACGTTGACTGGCAATTTCGCCAATTAAATATTTTATTTTACTTTTACGACGTTTGCAAAAAAGCATCTCTTCACAATACAGGAAATTAAATAGTTTCCACTAAAGTACGATGTGAATTAAAATAAAAAAGTTTAATTTTCCGGAAGAACAACAAGCCCATTCCATAATATTAGTACATATTCTAATATTTCTAAGGAAAAATCACTGAAAAGTAAAAAACGGGGTGAGGCGATACAATTAGTAGAAATGACAAAGATTTAATACAAAGTTGCATCATCAATAATAAGTGCTGACTACTTTACAACAAAAATTTGTAGTCAATTATTATTTGACACTATGTAATAATAGGGATTAAAACAAGTACTAATACCTGTACAGTGTAATAAAAATATTATTGTCCTACCCTGTGAACGGAATCTCATTTGCTTTCAATCATGTCCTCCCCCAAAAACCCTAGAGCATGAGAGACATAACTGTACATGCATGATGTGACCAAGTAAAAAAATGGATTGTTTGCCATGATATGACGCATAAGTACATACTAATATGAAAAGGTGTGCAAGATAACGGCAAATCTAATCCACTTCCGGTTACAGTGGTTTTCAACGAAAGTATCAAGAGATTCACCAAGAAGATGGAGAGGGGGGAGAAAAATTAAGAAGTTATGAGAGATGACAAGACCCAAGAATAGAATTTAAAAGGACGTGTCATTTAAAAAATAATAATTAAAGAAATAAAGTGCATTAAAATGTGTTTACTGGTCTAAATTTGATTATTGTAATGTTCTGGTTCTAGAAATGTATTTAATTTGCTCTAGAAATAATTGGTACACGTCGTATTGGACGTGTAGTAAAGGCTCCATTGTTAAATACAGTAGTAAAGTGTCATCATATTTTTAACTGAGCTGTAGCCTATAGTAGAGAGTTAACTGCCTACATAAAAGTAAAGCCACGTTAGCCCACGTAATTCTTTGGGAGTTTTGGAGCTTGCCGGTTACTAAGGGAGCCACCCCACATTCAGTTTCGGCCAATTCTATACGAACACATTTCAGACTTGAAATTTTCTACTCTTGAGATCGTTGTTAAAGTTGACGAGAAAATTCCTTCCTCGACAGTTCAACTCCTGACACTCACACACGAAGGTAGGAAGAGAAGACGACAAAGTTTTTTTAATTTTGTCCCAACCGGCTGTTTCTTCAACATCTCATTTCGTTTAGAAAACACAAATTAGTCAATTTTATTTAGTTTCAAATATGAGACCTGTGATTCTAGCGGTACTGTGTACCGTCCTAGCATTAACTTTTGGTAAAGAAGCCGATAAAAAAGCTGAAGTCGGAACCGTGATTGGTATTGATCTTGGTACTACATATTCTTGGTAAGCTTCAATTACAATTAATTATCCCTATTAGTAGTCGTATTTTTTTCTTTATTTTGTCGGGCAAAAATTTCTCATATTGTAAAAAACACATTTTATTGACATACTTTTTTGTCTATGAGACGTGTACATGTACAGATGGGTGCTGGCATATGAAAAATATTTTAACTTTTTTTTCCTTTTGAACTCGATTAAATTCAGCATAAATGTCATTGATGAGTTTATTTAATAATGGAATTATGTTTTTTTCTACAGTGTTGGTGTATTTAAGAATGGTCGAGTAGAAATTATAGCAAATGATCAAGGTAATCGTATTACACCATCATACGTGGCATTCACAGCCGAAGGCGAGAGACTCATTGGAGATGCAGCCAAGAACCAGCTGACCACTAATCCTGAAAATACAGTCTTCGATGCTAAACGTCTCATCGGAAGAGAATGGGATGACCCAACCGTCCAAAGTGACATCAAATTATTCCCATTCAAAGTCGTGGAGAAGAATTCCAAACCTCTTATCCAAGTAAGTTCATTATTAGTCTATACAAGTAACTTTTTTTTATGTAGTCAAAATTTGACTGTCAAATCTAATCTACGTTAATTTGTCGTAGAGTAGATAATACCCTTTGTATACTTTGTACTTTTTTTTTACATACAAAATATTTTTTGTACTTATTTTCTGTGATAATAATTCAAATTATCTCTCTTTTATTTTATCAGGTGGAGACAGCACAAGGACAACGAACATTCACCCCAGAGGAAATCTCTGCCATGGTCCTGATCAAGATGAAGGAGACTGCTGAAGCTTATCTCGGCAAAAAAGTCACCCATGCTGTCGTCACTGTCCCAGCTTATTTCAATGATGCTCAACGTCAAGCTACCAAAGATGCTGGAACTATTGCTGGTATGATTTTTTTTGCAAATATAGTTCACAAATTATGCATACAATTTTATTTTACATGACAATAGAAGTTTGAGTGATTGTCAACATGTGTATTTGTATGATGTGTATTAAAATATGTATTTATTTATTTTTGAAATATATAGGTCTTAATGTTATGCGTATCATCAACGAGCCAACCGCAGCTGCCATCGCTTACGGTTTGGACAAACGTGAGGGAGAGAAGAATGTTCTTGTATTCGATCTTGGTGGTGGTACCTTTGATGTGTCACTTCTCACCATTGACAATGGAGTTTTTGAAGTCGTAGCCACCAACGGAGACACCCATCTTGGAGGAGAGGACTTCGATCAACGTGTCATGGACTACTTTATCAAATTGTACAAGAAGAAGAAGGGCAAGGATGTTCGCAAGGACAACCGGTAAGTTGCCAATAACTTTTCTTTGATTCGTCAATTTTTATTCCATGTGAAATATTATTATGTTTGTGTACATACATCACTAATTTTTTTGGTTTTTTTAAATTATAGAGCTGTTCAAAAACTTCGTCGTGAAGTTGAAAAGGCAAAGAGAGCTCTCTCAAGTTCTCATCAAACACGTATTGAAATTGAATCTTTCTTTGACGGAGAAGACTTTTCTGAAACTTTAACTCGTGCCAAGTTCGAAGAGCTCAACATGGATCTTTTCCGTTCCACCATGAAACCCGTACAGAAAGTTCTTGAGGATGCTGACATGAAAAAGAAGGATGTTGATGAGATTGTACTCGTAGGAGGATCCACCCGTATTCCTAGAATTCAACAACTCGTCAAGGAATATTTTGACGGAAAGGAACCATCACGTGGAATCAATCCTGATGAGGCTGTGGCTTATGGTGCTGCTGTTCAGGTAAATATATAATTATTATTACAGGATAAATATTCTAAAAAAAATCTAGTAATATTTAAATGCTGTAATATTATAGTTGAATGTAGGAGTAAAATTAATTTTTAATAACTTCTAATATTTTTTTATTATATTAATAGGCTGGAGTACTTAGCGGTGAACAAGATACTGGAGATTTGGTTCTTCTTGATGTCAATCCCTTGACCATGGGTATCGAAACTGTTGGAGGAGTCATGACCAAACTTATTCCAAGAAACACCGTCATTCCAACCAAGAAGTCTCAAATTTTCTCAACGGCTTCCGACAATCAACACACTGTCACTATTCAAGTATTTGAGGGAGAACGACCCATGACCAAAGACAATCATTTACTTGGAAAGTTCGACTTGACTGGTATTCCTCCAGCTCCCCGTGGAGTTCCTCAAATTGAAGTTACTTTTGAGATTGATGCCAACGGTATCCTTCAAGTGAGTGCCGAAGACAAGGGCACTGGAAATAAGGAAAAGATTACAATTACAAACGATCAAAACAGACTCACACCTGATGACATTGAGAGAATGATCAAGGATGCTGAGAAATTCGCCGATGACGACAAGAAAATAAAGGAGAAGGTTGAGGCTCGTAATGAACTCGAGTCATATGCCTACTCCCTCAAGAACCAAATTGGAGATAAAGAGAAACTCGGGGCTAAGTAAGTTTCATTTTCTTTTGAAATAATTAACAATTTTTTTAGGAAAATTAATCAATTGTAGATCAGATATTAAATGAAATCAATGCTAATAAATTATTTTTTCTTTTGTGAATTTATAGGCTCAGTGACGATGATAAGACTAAAATGGAAGAGGTAATATAATCAAAAAAAAAAATTGACAGAAAATATTTTATTTTACCTGACTTGTATTTTAAATTAATTAATTTATTCACGTGCCATATAATAATTAAAATTTATTAATTTGTCTCTTTTTTATGATTTATCTAGGCTGTGGATGCTTCAATTAAATGGTTAGAATCCAACCCAGATGCTGATTCTAGTGAATACAAGAAACAAAAGAAAGAATTAGAAGATATTGTACAGCCAATTATTGCAAAATTATACCAAGGTGGAGCAGGTCAAGGTCCTCCACCCACTTCCGGTGACAGTGAGAGTGAAAAGGATGAACTCTAACATTCAAAACTTAGATTTAATAATTATGGATTAGATTTCTTAAAAAATTCAATTATTTAATTTATAAAAAAAAGTAATTGTTTTCAGTGATTCAGTCGTGTGCAAATGATATTTGTTTATACTTGTTGTATGCCTGTCGGTTTAGTGTGTGTACTTGTTTCATGATATGATAAATGATTGATATGTTTTTGTGGAATGAAGATGAGAGTACATGAAGTATGTTGTTATCCAAGCCCAAGTGTATTTAATAATAAAAAAAAGAAACCCGGGTGAATGATATTATAATAACACTGATGACTCCATTGTAAACACTTTTTTAACTACATATAATTAAGTAAGTAGCTACTTCTATTTTCTCTCATATGCATAAAGGTTCATGGAATATTTTGGTTCATTTTCCTTATAAGTAGCTGAATGGAACAGCACACACCCACTACCACCTACTACTGAATACAAGTTATAGAAATACTTGTGGTTTTAATTACAACATTCTTATTGCCGTGTGGAGTTAACAGTATATAAAAAGGTACATATAAATACGACAAAAATAAATACAAGTCTTATTTTAATGCACAATGCATATATATGAGCTCTACTCTCTAATGATTAAATTAAGCCACCTTGGGAATATGAATTTACTAATTTTCTATTCAGGACTTTAGACTGTTTAGGATGGCAATTCATTCAGTTTTGTATTACAAATATTACAATAATAATATACATACGTAGAAATAATACCTCTCTTGTTCGACTTAAAACTAAATAACCCAGATTGAGCATAATATAACACTAGTATTTATTTACAACATATCTAGGGATAGAGAGCATGTATGCAGTAATAAAAAAAACTATTCAAGGTTTTTTCTAAAATAGTTGGTGTTGGTGCTGTACAAAAATTACTACTACCCAGCCGGGTAGTCTCAGTACTGTTTTGCTTGAGGACTACAAACTACAACGAGGAAAGAATTGTTCTCTCTCTCAAATTCATTATTGCCCTTGTAACATTCCTGCAATGCAGATGTTGTGATCATTTATTCTACACACTTGTTGTGCTTCTTCAAAACATTTAAACTTGTCTCATTATTTTTCCCCATCATTATTTCAATGATAATCCATCATCATTTATTTACCCAACGTGGGTAAAAATACTTATTAGAAGTTCTCATCGGAGAAATAAAACCTGTTTTAGTCAAATTTTAGTCCCGGGAGATTACGGTAAATTTCAACAAATAAAAAAAAGGAAAATCAATAATTTTAGTGTTTTTTGCCTTTTAAAGTTTAAAAAGTTTTAATCCGTTCAATCATAGTCAAACCAAAGACGTAGTGTGTGCGAGAATATGATTTAGTCTAAATCATTTAGAAGAGAATTAAGATGAATCAATATGATCATCCTCAACTTTATTGTTGTGACATGAACCGTGAATTTTGTGATAATTTCAATAAAAATTG